>APFE031654171.1:101889-112629 GCA_000404065.3 Pinus taeda
ATTTAATTTAAATTTATGTGATCTTAGTAGGCTAGAAGAAAGGAAACTCCCTCTTTCAAAATCATTTGATAGATCCTTGAGGCAAACCGATTGGGTCATTCTATTCTTGATCTTGGGAGTTAGTTCGTCTATTGGAGAGTTACCACATGCCCAAGTAAATCATTCAACCAAATCTAAAGATCTCTACACACTTAGAAAAAAATGCTAGCAATCATAAAGGGATTATATTATACAATGGAGGGGAAGACTAGAGATTTCACCAAAAATCTTTTAGTGCTTATCTTCCTAGCATATTTCTCTAACCCAAAAACCATACAAGATAGCTTGCATATGTTAATCCAAACAAGCAGAAAAAATAATAACTAGCATAATCCAAAATACATGTAGAAAGTAAAGCACAACAATTGAAATAACATCACCTCAAGAAAAGGAAGGAGAAGACCAACACAATAGTACCCGAAAATCTTTTTATTATATGAAAATGAATACAAAATCCAATGGAGTCTCCACAAGTCCACTAGCTTGTTCTAAATATTTTATTTGAGAGCCAAAGGCTCATTTAAATAGAACTATGGGAGCCAATCCCAACGTAGAGATCATTAAACAAGTGACATGAGGTGACAATCCCAAAGAGAAATTCGAATTTGTTGAATGGAGCTTCAATGCCAACTGTAAAAATTGATTTCTGGCAAGTGGAACTTGTTTTCTTCTTCCCTTATGTGCCAAATTCGAATTTTATGATGAAATGAAAGTGTATATGGGTGGTAACCGATGTCGGGACAATTTCCCACAAAAAATCTCCAACAAATATTCTCCCAAATCCTCTCAAATGTGCATTAACTTCACAAATTTGAATTTTCAAGTAAGTCGCTTTCTCATTTAATGCTAGAAATTCAATTTTATTTAAGCATGTCCTTTCCTTGGTTTTAGGAGTCTACATCACCTTGGGACTTCACTTTAACTCCCTCATAATTTTCCACCTCATTTCCACAACATTTAGCATGTGTGGATATTTATTTTTCTCCATTTATTTAATTTATGGCTTAATTAATTGCCAAATTTCCCACTAAACTTAACAAAAGTGGGTTTTGAGGGTTAAAAACACATTTTTAACCTCTCAAAGTGTGTCAGAGTAAAAAGTCAAAGTGAGAGGTCCAAATTTAATTACTCATACCCCATACAACTTCTCTAAACATCAGTTATTACATTACAAATACAATTTTATTAGCAATTTCCGCACTGTAAAAAATCTAAAAATTTTAAAAATGACTACTTAGACCTAACCAAATTCCAAGAAAATTTTTGTGTGATCTAGGATGGTAATATACATCGCCTCTACACACTAAGATGTGTTAGGAGCTCAACCTTCAAACCGTCACCCCGGATTTGGCGTAAAAAGTGAGTGAAAAAACCTAGAAAATTGTCTGCATTTGAAAAAGAAAGGATAATTAACCAAATAAAACAAAACACTCCAAGGTGTACTTGTTAAGTCTTTTTATTATATGAAAATGAATACAAAATCCAGTAGAGTCTCCACAAGCCCACTAGCTTGTTCTAAATATTTTACTTGAGAGCCAAAGACTCATTTAAATAGAACTATGGGAGCCAATTCCAATGTAGAGATCATTAAACAAGTGGCATGAGGTGACAATCCCAAAGAGAAATTCGAATTTGTTGAATGGAGCTCCAATGCCAAGTGTAAAAATCGAATTCTGGCAAGTGGACATCATTTTCTTTTTCCCTTATGTGCCAAATTCGAATTTTATGATAGAATAACAAGTGTATATGGGTGGTAACCGATGTGGGAACAATTTCCCACAAAAATCTCCACCAGATATTCTCCCAAATCCTCCCAAATGTGCATTAAGTTCACAAATTTGAATTTCCAATTAAGCAGCTTTCTCATTTAATGCCAGAAATTGGAATTTATTTAAGCCCGTGTCATTTCCTTGATTTTAGGTGTCTACATCACCTTGGGACTTCACTTTAACTCCCCCATAATTTTCTACCTCATTTCCACAACATTTAGCATGTGTGGGCATCTATTTTTCTCCATTTATTTAAGTTATGGCCTAATTAATAAACAGATTTCCCACTAAACTTAGGAAAAGTGGGTTTTGAGGATTAAAACACATTCTTAACCTCTCAAAGTGTGTCATAGTAGAAAGTTGAGGGTGAGGGGCAAATTTCATTACTCATGCCCCATACAACTTCTATAGACATCACTTATTACATTACAAATACAATTTTATTAGTAATTTCCGCACTGCACAAAATCTCAAAATTTTAAAAATGACTACCTAGACCTAACCAAATTCCACAAAAAAAATTGTGTGATCTAGTATGGTAATATAAATCAACTCTACACACTAAGATGTGCTAGCGACTCAACCTTCAAACTGTCACCCCGGCTTTGGGGTAAAAGTGAATGAAAAAACCTAGAAAATTATCTGCCTCTGAAAATGAAGGGATAATTAACCAGATAAAAAAAACACTCCAAGGTGTACTCGTTTGTTGATCGAGTCCCAACATCTTGGGCCTGTTACAGACTCAAAAATGTTGATTTGGGGTATCATCGGATGTGCTCTAGCGACGAAATTTAGTGGAGAGGTTGGGGCACATGAGACCTCCAATACCCAGAAAGGGTTTCGGCAAATTCTAAAAAGTTCAGGAGATATTAAAATAATTAATATTTTTAATGGGGTCCCTAAGTCTAAACTTAGGGAAAATAAAATATTAATGTCTATTAATATGAAACTGTGTTACAATGGTCCGAAAGACATGGATCAAGCCAGATCTAATCTTAGCCATTGATTAGGGACTTAATCTCAGCAGCTGATTTGTCAACAAGAAAAGTATGAGACGAGGCTTGAGGGTCACTTGGAGAACACACTAAGGCAGACAAGTCAGTTCAATTTCTGGAGCGGGGTTAGCTGAGAAATTGAACCAGTGGTCTGGAGAGCAGTTAGGAGGCAGTAAGTACAGAACACAGAGACGGGAGATCAACGCAGAGGTAGAAGAGATCAGACACAGGGCTAGAGGAAGCCATGCAGAGGCAGCAGAGACTTCGTAGAGCCAACAAGGCCTGTGTCATCCATGCAGAGGTTGTAGGAGTGACATAGAAGGCCAGAGAGGTTACATAGAGCCTCAGTAGGTTGACACAGTGGTCAATAGGGCCTACGCTAGGTTCAGAAGAAGTGTTGGAAAATTTGTTTATCTATGGGTAAGCCAGTTTGGCACCCTGTTGTACTAGAAGATTGTTGAATAATAAAATCCTCCTTGCTACACCGGTTTTCCCATATTGGGTTTTTCGGGGGAAATTAGTCCAAAATAACTGTGTCAATGTATTGATTCTTGTGCATATGTTTGTTTCTATATTACGATGTATATCTACAGCAGTATTTATTTTAATGTTTGTTGAAGTAATTTCATGAATAACTTATGGTGAAATAAGTAGGAAAAGTAAATTAGTTGTTGCAGTGATAGAATTTTCACAAAAAACTCATCATTACTAGTATCACTTATTGCAATTCCCAACAGGGTGTGGAATCTAGGTACAAGAAAGATGATGAGATGATAGAAGCAGGGTTAAAAAACTTTGTTGACTGATGATATCTGATGGCGAAAGTTTCCTCTGGATCATCCTTAGGCATGGAGTCTTCATGTAATCATCAGGTACCACTCTAGTGGTCAATAGTACCAAGAGGGTCTGAAAGCTTGAGTCCACCTTATTCCAACTTGGATAGATTTCCCTGGTTAGGAAACTAGTCCATGGCATTGTAGTGCCTAAATTGTCGAATGACCAATGGATAGATTGCCTTGGTCAGAGATCTAGTCCACGGCATTGTGGTGCCTAAAGTTCTTCATGGTTCATATAGTTTGAGGTCTTCCATTGTATTTGTACATCATGAATACCTCCTTATTTTAGAGGGAGTGTTGGAAAATGTAACTATGTTCAGTCTTCATTAATATACTTTAGTCATCATGTAATGTATTTGTCAAAAGAATAAAGAAAAGAATTTTTATTATTGTAACAATGACTTCATGGGGAGAAAATTGGAGGGAAGGAAGATGGCCACTGTAGCGTGCTTTCTCCATGTTGGGAATGGAGTCGTTGTCTGGGTGAGTGTTGGAAGTGGCGCGGAAGGGAAGGCCATAGGCCCTGGTCTCTGCAGTCTCGGCCACAAGCGCGTGCTGAAGGAGGCCCTGAAACCCCATCGATCAACACGGAAGGGTGTGATTACCCGGTCCATTGCTAGGGAAGTCCCCGATGCCACTGCCATAGCAGAAATGATTAAAGGACTGAACGAATTAAAGGTAGATCGGAAGGATAAGACCGGGAAACTGAATGTGGACAGAGATCGGCAGGCAATCTCTGTCTCTTGGCACAGAATCTGTTTCAGGGGCGGAAAATCGACAGGTTTCGGGTCAATCCATGCAGGTATAGCCTGCTGGCTGTTCCTCAGGCCGCTAACCCATTGCTGTTCTTTGCATGCAAGAATGAGGGACTGCATGCAGCAGATCCGAACCATCACACAACTGCATGGTTCAAACTCCTCAGATCCAGGCCGGATCTAACAGATCGGAGTAATTTTCAAGATTATTCGGCTCCCAGTCTTCAGATCGACGGGAATAGGCACCGAATGATCAGAGGACACGCCCCTCTCGCCATACAAAAGGCAGATCATCCCAATAAGAGGCAAGATCTGGAAGAACGTACACAGCAAGATCATCTGACAACCAGTATAGACACTGTTTCAGGCAGAGCTCAGCCAGAGCGCATACATCAGGTAACCAAAAATAGTTTTCAGATTTTTATTAAAACCCCTGAGAAGAAATCTTTCTTAGCATGGGTAAGTGGAGATAGTTCTGTTTCGCTGCTAAAGCAGCAAATTTGTGCTCTGACTGGCTATCCAGGCCAGATCCAACACCTAGTCAGTGGTAGGTGGTCTCTCCAGGACCACAGAACCCTGGAAAGCTACGAGATCAGCCCAGGAGAAACCATTGTTCTGAATCTCAGGCTGAGAGGAGGGGCACCATCTCAGGGACAGCCAAGCAGTTTAGGATTGCGAGGTGGATCAAAGGGATCTACATCAAAACCTACAGGATCCTACAGAGACGCAGCAAAAGGGAAAGAATCTCCAAAGGGGAAAGAACATGCAACTGTTAATATACCTCCAGGGCAGTATATCGTGGATGAAGTACTAGAGAGCCCCTCCATTCCGTTGGATATCCCAGAGGTAAAGTGCATATTCTCAGATCTACAAAAAAATGCCGTTATTTGTAGATTTAACGGCTTCTGGCCTAGATCGGATGCTTTGTATCAATGGATTCACACGGCATGGACAACAAACTGCCGGATACACCTATGCTCGAAGGGTTTTTTCATAGTAGTCTTTCGCGTTGAAGAAGAAAGGGAAAAAGCTCTCACTGAAGGACCATGGTTCTGGGGCAGTGCGGGATTATTCGTTACCCCTTGGTTCTCGGAGTTTGATCCAAATACCATGGTGGTATCAAGGATGCCGGTATGGGTAAGGTTACATAACCTTCCGATGCATTTTTGGCACTTTATGTCCTTATCAGCTATAGGGAATACCCTTGGAAGAATGTTAAAAATTGACACAGAGAGGCATTTAAAAGGAATCTTTACCTTTGCTAGAATCTGTGTCGAGGTGGATCTTAGTCAAGGGTTACCAGAAAGTATCATTCTGAATTTCAACAATACTCAATGGAAACAACCTTTGGACTATGAGAATACAGCATTCAGATGTAGGGGATGTCAACAAACAGGTCATCTGTTCAATGCATGCAAAAGCCTTAACAAGAGCAAGCCACAACAAAGGAAGCACAAAGGATGGCATAACATAGATAAAGTCATAAAGAAGAAAACCGCGAAAAAGAAAGCCCCCACAGTATCAGAAGACGAAGAAACAGAAGCAAAGGAGGATGATACCACCATAGAGGAGGTTGAAATAGAAAACCAGAAGGAAAATACAGCAGTCAACAAGGATCTACAGCCACACTCAATTCAGGCAGAGACCCAGCAAAATCAAGTAGAAATGACAAGCGTGGATCAAAGCATGGGAGGCATCAAACGGCAGCATCACTCAGATACTTCAGATTCAGACAAAGAAACAGGGCAGCAGAATGTAACAACACAGTTAGTCATTGTTTCGACCAAGCCCACTGTGGGAGAGTGGCGCAAGGTTGAAAAGAAAAAGGGTCGGAAAACATGAAGCGTGAAGTCAGGCTTTTTTCCCCCTTTTTTCTTTCTCTTTTTCTCTTCTTCTTCTTATTCTTTATGCACGTTAGTTTCCTAACGCTGCGAGCCCATGTGGCAGCATACTGAATGCTTCATTGCATCTGCTAGTGTAACTTTTCATTAATTCATTAATAAAAGGTTACCGATTTTTTCCTTGGAACAATGACTTCATGGGTTTCATGCTTGGGTCATCATCATATTAGTCAAAGTCTCCATTGTGGACTCCTAGTATTAATATTGAGTTTATAGAGTCATTTTACATTCAAAGAGACCCTTCTTGGGCTTTTGAAACATGTAAAAAGGTTTAGTATTGAGTCAAATATGATTTATGTATCCTCCACATCAAGTCAGCCTAAGAGGGATCAAGTCGCCCTAAGGACCCTAATTTGACCCACAAAAAGCCTATAAATACAAGCTAGTTGAAGTCATTTGCAGCATCATCTCTCAAGCAAGTTCGATATCTCAAGAGTAGTTGGAGAAGCGCGAAGTCTGTTGTCAGGAAGCTGAAAGAAGTGTGAGTTTGGGGAAGTCTAAGGAGAGGAAGAAAATCAAACTTTTGGTGCCTCTCTCTCTGTTTCGTGTTCTGGATTAGGAGATCAAAGTCTCCTAAGTTTCATTATTGCCGAAAGTTGCCTATTGTCGGAAGTTGTTGCCTAGTCGAAGTTGGTGCAAGGGGTCAAAGATCTGGGAGGTTCACTTGGTGTGGAGAGAAGGCCTGGTCTTGGTCTAGGGTGAGGAGTCTTAAAGAATACTATTGAAAGGAAGAATTATCTTGGGTTTTCCCCTCGAGGGCGGTTTTTCCTTGGCATAGTGCCTATATCTTGTGTCTCTTGTTTTGTGATCTTCATACACATAATATGGTAATTGCTTGATGAAAGATAAGATAAAGAAGTGTAGGAAGCCAACACACTCATAAGTAATTATCAAGAAAGAAGAATCAAATCCTAATATAACTATTTTGATTTTCCAACAAAACCTAGCCCACTGCTTGGTAGACCCTTTCCGTGCTACTTTTACAAGATCCATCACATCCACATCTTCCCTAACAATTGAAATTTCATCATGAACCTGTTGAATCCTTGGGAAGTATGAGGCCACAATCTCAGATCTGTTTACCTTAATGTTATTTAACTTCTCCCTTAGCACCATCCTTTTGTTCTAGTTTTCACTCTGGTACATCTTTGTGAAGGCCATCCACATTTTATAGTTTGAATCCTTCTTTGTTATGTGAGGGATTATGTGATCCTTCACACCATCCAAAATGATGTCCTTACCTTTCATATCATTTATGTTATGTTCAACTGTTTGGGTAGCATCCTGAGTGTTGAAGAATCAAGGGCAATGATGTATATTAGCATTCTTCTTGACTTGATAACAATTTGTGAAGCACTTTTACAATTATCTTAGCTTGATCTTCTTATTATTATTGGTGTGTGTGTTTCATCAAACTGCTACCAAAAACATAAAGACAAGAACATAGAAGTTGGCTCTCTGCCAAGGCCAAAACCCCTCTCTCATAGAGAGGAAAACCTTTTGGTAAGTTTCTTTGGTTGAAGCTTCTTTTGATCAATGTCAAACCCTAGACCCTTGATTAGGATGTCCTCCAAGCACAAGTCAAGTCCTTCCTCTATTCTGCAGTTTAATCCCAGGCACATAAACTTCCTCCTTCCATCACTTCGCTTCGCAACACTTCGCCCTCCTTCTTTGTTGCTTGTTTATAGATAGACCTTGCTTATGTGAGCTTCTTGATGACATATGTTTCTTCTTCTCTTAGAGATGTTCTCTACTTAAGGAGACACCCTTCTCTTGATTCAACGAGATACTTCTTGAGATGTCTTCACACTAAAGTGATTGTACAACAAAACTAATCTTCCCATGTGTGGATGGCTCCCTTGGAGAATAAAGAACTTTTTAACTTTGATAGAGAGAGGGCTTTCTTCGCCTGACTTGAGAGGCCTTATAGGCCTAATAACTAGCACAAACACCAACGAAACTTGAATTGTGATACTATTGTTGTTGTACCTGCAATTTGTCCTCCTCCTCTTCGCACATGTGACTATTTCTAGCCCTAGAAACAATCCTCTACCTTCATTGAGCTTCCTCCTTCCCTCGCTGCACTTTTGGGGACCCTTTAGACTTGCTTCTCCTTCCTTTTCTTGGCTTATATCTTCGGTGATTTCAGAGCTTGCTTTGTTGACTTTATGAGGGCGTAGACAACCTCTATATATAGAGGATCGTCCCTCCTCTAGGCCGACATTAGGCCGACTTGACCATATCTTCATTATTTTCATCATTTTGCTTCTTTTGGAGGACGTTGCTACATGGAGAGGACTTTCACTTGTCTTGGAGGTATTCCCCTGACCTTATACATAGTGCAACATGCCCTCTAAATAAATACATTGACCTTTTGACTTCCTAAAAGCACTTAACGATGTGCTTGACCTACTTCAATGAGCAAGAAACTCATTGACAAATACTATAAAGATAATTTCTCTTTTCTTGAATAAGTACAAATATCAAAACTACATTTATGAAGACCAAACCTAGTTACATTTCCTTCAACACTCCCCCTTAACTAGGGAGGTATTCATACAACATTACAAGGTGTTTGGCTATGTTTCAATCTTGAAGAATTCACATAAGAGAAACCGGATTGGCAATCCATCTGTTATAGCATCATAGTAACCAACAGTGTTTCCACAGCAAGACCTTGACTGACAGCTCTATCTCTCAATAGATCAGAGCACAATGTTGGCGAGACCAATGACTTATAGACACCTTAGTCATTATCTCTCAAGGTACATACCCACCTAGGTGTTCACTGAGTATGACCTTCTAGGACTAGTCTTGTCTTAGGTTCCCAGCCCTCAAAAAATATCGTTCCTCTTGCCTACTCTTGTCTTGGATGCCCTACACATCCTCAAAGAGTATCGGATGCGAGATGATTACCCAATCCTCCCATTCTTTCTTCCAAAGTCAAGACAAGAATGTTGTGTCTATCACTCCCTCTCAATCGAGGAAGGCATGCCCAAATATCCTCTGACAAGGTACTTGTCCAAGTTCCTTTGCAATTGGGAACTTGTTATAACTCCCTCTTAGGTAGGGACTTGTCCATTCATCACCAACTTCTTCTTCGTGGGTCCTCCAGCTGCTTGATCTACTTCCTTTTATGTCATGAATTCTTTGTTCAAACTTCTTCTTGGTAGGGCACCATCCATCAATCACTTTCCTTCCTCATTTGTCATGTCATGGCTTCCTTCGTGGAAAGTGGCCTTCTTATCATATATCAGGTTCTCTTGTCATCTGGTTATTTCTTGCCATCTTGTCTATGGTTCGGACTACTCTTCACATGGATGTTTCTTTGTACTTGCTTGTTCCCATTCTTTGATCTAGTAGCCCTTCATGACTTCATCCTGATATTGCTTCAACATTAAATGGTGTTTTTGTTGGACAGCTTCTTCATCATGACATCTCCTAGAGTAGAATCATTTATCAGCACCTTTCATATCTCCAAGGGCTTCATAGTTGTCAAGGGTCTTTTGATCTTTTCCTTTCTTAGTCAGAGTTGTCCTTCCTTCTTCCGGGAGATGTCTTCAATGGATCTTCGTCAGATAGTGATTCTTTGTGATCATGGTGTTCTTCACATGCTTGATCTCTTTCTTCACTTACTTCTTCTTGGATAGATTGTTCAACCACCTTACGCTCCTTGTGAGAGCATTGCTTGCTTCTAGGACAAGTCAGCATTCCTTCCTTGCTTCTTAGTCAGCAATCTTATACTCCTTCTGTGAGTATTTCTTTTGTTGACCTTCATGGTATTGTAGTACATGCCTTCGAGCATGTCATTGGTGAAAGAGGTTCTTTTCTACTTGACCATATCATAGAACTATTCCCATGACTTATAAAATATATATATTATATATATATATATAATAACATGACTAAACTTTGATGCATACATACCTCATCTTGATTCTCCTTTGATCATCTTAGCTTCATTTGGTTGTCCTTGGTGTGGCCCTTCTTGCTTCATCTTAGCTTGCCTGCATATCATCCTTTTCTTGAATCCCATGAATGTGACTCCCAATGAGACATCTACTTTTATAAATCTTCTTTTGAAGATTCCATCATAGGATCTTGAAGACCTTTACCTTGCAAATGTTTCTTTCCTTTTGATGATGGAGGTCTTTTAAGATTCTTAATCATGATCAATTTTCTTTCATTGTGGATGAGGTCTGATTCTAGGTATGCTCCTTCTACATTAATATCTTGAGCTATATCTACCATGCTCCTATATTCTAGAAGATATTTCTAACCATGCATTTTGTTCTCGTTTATAAATGCTCTTTCTACATGAGTATCTAGAACAATGTTGCACGAAGCGGGAGCGAAGCGGAAGCGCGAAGCGGAAGCGCGGAGCGCGGAAGCGTCATTTTCCAAAAATCTAGGAGGCGAAGCGTCCGCGGAAGCGTCTGCTATAT
>APFE031654171.1:112672-146104 GCA_000404065.3 Pinus taeda
AGTGTTTTAATGTGTTTTAATGGCTGTTTATTATTGCTGATTTTTATTTCTGCAATTTCCAGCATTCTGTAAAATTTCTAGAATTTGTGTTTTCAGCAAATTTTCTTTTTCAGCTTGTTGAATGTATGGTTATGGGAAAGGGCATTTAACTACATAGGAGAAATAGGGAGAAACTGAAAACCAGGGTGGGAAAACAGAAATTTTTACACTTGATGTGTCACCTTACCTCTGATACCATGTTGAAGAATCAAGGGCAATGATGTATATTAGGATTCTTCTTGATTTGATAACAATTTGTGAAGCACTTTTACAATTATCTTAGCTTGATCTTTTCTTATTATTAGTGTGTGTGTTTCATCAAACTACTACCAAAAACATAAAGACAAGAACACAGATGTTGGCTCTCTGTCAGGGCCAAAACCTCTCTCTCATAGAGAGGAAAACCCTTTGGTAAGTTTATTTTATTGAAGCTTCTTTTGATCAATGTCAAACCCTAGACCCTTGACTAGGATGTCCTCCAAGCACAAGTCAAGTCCTTCCTCTATTCTGCACTTTAATCCCCGACATATAGACTTCCTCCATCCGGCACTTTGCTCCCCAGCACTTCGTCTCCTTCTTTGCTGCTTGTCTAGAGATGGACCTTGCTTATATGAGCTTCTTGATGAGATATGTTTCATCTTCTCTTAGAGACTGTCCCTCTTCTAGGTCAACATTAGGCCGACATTCTGTCTTGAGGCCGACTTGACCATATCTTCATTATTTTCATCATTTTGCTTCTTTTGGAGGACGTTGCTTCATGGAGAGGACTTGCACTCGTCTTGGAGGTATTCCTTTGACCTTATGCATGGTGTAACATGCCCTCTAAGGGTCTTACATAAATACATTGACCTTTTGACTTTCTAGAAGCACTTAACCATGTGCTTGACCTACTTCAAAGAGCAAGAAACTCATTGACAAATAATATAAAAATTACTTCTCTTTCTTGAATAAGTACAAATATCAAAAGTACATTTACGAAGACCGAAACTAGTTACATTTCCTTCAACACTGAGGAACTTGAATATCTTGGCTTGCAATTTCCCACAAACCTTTTTCCATTAAACAAATGGTGATATGCCCCTTCCATGGATTGAAGTTTACAACCCCCTCCAACCCATCTTCATACCTTAGACTTGATGATGCCATATTACTAGATTGACTTTACCCACAAAACCTTCACTGCAAGATAAAATTTTGTAGCAAAAAAAATTCTGCCATAAAACCCTTATGATTTATGATCTCCCCCATAGAGTTTTGATTGCTTTGATACAAATCATATTTCTTTTACTCCAACAATTCTATTTAAAACCCAGCAAATATTTATCTCAGACATTTCTGAAATCGCTGATAAAATAAACACACTGGCATATTAACTTAGAAATAAGATGCAGCGGAAGTAAAATGAGGAAATCAACCTCACTACAATAGCAAATTTGTGCCCAACACAATCTTCCTTCATATTTGATTTTTCATGAAAATTTGGGCCTAGAGCCACAAATGTTATACAGAATTACAATTGTTGGGAACATAGAACTCAGCCTCGCTGTGAAAAATTGAGCTCAAGAATATTGGTGCCTAAAATCACAACCAAAAGAAACTCAACCTTTGGAAAATTTAGCCTCCCTCACCAGCAATTTGGCCCCTCTTTTCCCTAGTACGACCCCTTGAGCAATTGAGAAATTCGACCTCTAGATATTTCGGCCTCCTCTAGTAATTTTGCCCCCCTCTTCAGCTAACTCAGCCTCTCCCTTTCGTAGCTCGCTTCCCTAAAATTTCTCTTCAAATTTCCTCCTCATTTCCCTCACTTATCTTCAATCTAATTGAGCCTCACTCTTGAGAAAATAGTTTCCTCAACATAACTGTGTATCTTCATCTCTCCCTTAAGCTTATTTGATAGTTTCATTAAACCAAAATTGCTAACCATATTTTCGTAAGTGATTAATGTGTTGAGAAATGGTACCAAGGAAGTGTTTCCTAGTGCTTTGTTCCTAGCCTATGAAAAGTGGTAAAGTGAACCCCTGGTGAAAAAGTGACTTTATGAGTTTATTAAAGTCATGTGATTTATTAGTTACTTTATGAGTTTATAAAAGTGCATTGTCCTTTTTATTATTAAATTGAATTTAGAGAAAAAACAAAAAAAAGGTCACTTTATATGTAATAAAGTACATTGTACACATTTAACTTATTAAAGTGACTAAGAGTGTTAATTAATGAAAAGGGAGACTTGAGGGGGTCAATGTGGACTTAGATCTCCACCATTGATCAAGAGAGGCTAAGATCTAATCTCATCCCTTCATCTTATGAATAGACCTTTATGTTCATTAAGAGAATAAAAAGAGCGAAAAAATACCATGCCTGCAATTCATTTATCATTCCTCATGTGTGAGATTGGTGAAGTGAAGGAGAAGAAGAGGAAAGGAGACAAGGAGGCTGAAAAAGAAAATCTCAGTGGAGAAAGAAGTCTACAACAACACAACAACAATTAAATCAGCAAAGATCTCAAAGACATGAGGAAGCACATATATCGAGGCATCTTCTTGATCTCTTTACTGGGCTCCAATGCAATTTTTGAGACTAGTTAGGATGAAATTTATGGCTTCCTAAGTGTGTTTTTCAAGGCAACCTAAGCAGATTTTTCAGGGGATTGTCTATGTGGACTTTGAGGTTGATTTAGTACAAATTTCAAGACTGGTTAGGCAAAATTTTAAGTGACTATCAGCATTAATTTCAAGGGAGACTCAGGCACAAAATTCAAGGGAGATAAGTGATTGTTAATTAATTTTGCAAAATACTCTGACAAGAAATTAAATTCTCTCTTCCTCGCTAGTTTTCCCTTCGTCAATTTTCCAGGGCTAGTTTGACCAAAAATATTGTATCTAGACTCTAAATTTTATGCATGCATGTGTAATTTATCAACAAATGCGAAAGTAGAGAAAATATATTGTGTCTCATTTTGAGATTTTAAATTCAAGTTCAGATCAACATCAAAATGTGATGGGAAGGGCATCAAACTTGGTGTGAAAACCAAACTTGAAATCAGGGAGGGATCTACAGGTGCAATTTTTCTACACAATGACTACAATTGAATCTTAAGCCTCACTTGAGATGGATGGTTGAGATTATTTCTAAGTCACTTAAATAATTTTATCATTTATCCTAAGAACTTTGAGTTAATAGTCCACAATAAATAATTAAATTAATTATTTTACTTTTTCTAAGTTAACCTTAGGAAAGAAACCATAACATCACTTACTTCACCAAGCAAGCACCTAAACAAGCAATCAAATATCTTCTACATGCTAAGACACCAAGCCAATGTAGAAGACCTTTCGAGGCTACAAAATCAACAATTTTGGGACCAAGTATGTGCAATACTCAACTGTTAAATTGGCAACTAGGGCCAAACTCCATGTTGGTCAGCTTATTTATGGCAGCTGATATTTTTATTGGATCCCTCTCGTCGAGAGGTGTAGGATTGATCCAAAGATCATCTGATTCCGATATGTATTTATGGAGATATGAATTTATTTAGGTTATGGTTTTATTATATAGCCGACCAGCTCTTATGTAGGCTCTAGAAGCCCAAACGTCATGTCTATTCAATCATCCGCTTTTAGTATAAATTGGTGAGGATTTGAAGTCATTTTGGACAGGTATTCTTGAGGAGATCTCCTGTCCACGTCTGGGTTTTTGGAAGGAGAGAACCAAAAGATACGCTTGCCCAAGGGTGATGCCCTAACCGCAGGAAGCTGCAGGCATATGAGGATGAGCAGCAGACAGAGTCGGATACGAGGCACACAGGCCCTAATCTATAGTGGATCTGGCAGTACAACTCTTATACGCAATCATATATACGCTGGGGTGTCATGATACACGCTGTCCAGAAGTCAGATATACACGGAGGCCCTAATCTATAATGGATCCGACAACACAACTCTTATACGCAATACGTGAGTTCATGTGCTGGTGTGATACGATGTATGTATACGCTGGTCGATGATGATCAAAGAACAATGTATGCTGACAGTGATACGCTGTGACCTATCCGCAGCAATATAATTATATATGCAGGCAAAAACGCAGCAAGGCATATATATAGCACATATATATACTTGCTGGTCATACGTTGTTCAATCACAGATACATACGCTACTCATGGAACACAAGTCATAGTCAGAGTTATACACAGTTCAACGCTGTTTTTCAATGGAGAAATTAATACACTGTCCAAAGAAATTAACACGCTGTTCAGAGAGAATTTAACACGCTGTTCATGGAGATATTTACCCACAGATCATGGAAATAATTATACGTTGTTCAAATTGATGCATAAGTCAAATCCGCAAGGAAGGAACAGACCTTACATCTTCTCTCTGGAATTTCCGCATATGTAAAAGAAATGGATTCGTAATTGTATTAGGGCACTTTGGGGTCTAAAGGCATTGAGTGCACCTTGACTGATTATTAGGTACAGTCAACCTTATCTCGTGTAGATGGAATTGAAAGAACTGTGGATGGATAGCCATGGCATAAAAGATGTCTCTATTATTTTCAAAGGAATAGCATTAGCATCCTACAATCTTGGTCTCGGTTTGATGGTGATCTTGATTGAAGCATCCCTGTAGCAGCCCAAACTCAATGAACAGTTGTGGTAGATCTATTCTCTTGGATCAACCAAGATTATATTAGAAGTCCTGGCATAACTCTGATATCGAAATAGGTTGTGATGATGGTCAAGAGATCCCTGGCAGACTAGTGAAAGAACACAGTCTCAATAGCATGATGTATGGGCAGCATAATGATGGGAGCATGAGCAGCATGATGATCATGGGCAGCATGATGGTGCTACACAGTAAGGTGCAGCAAATGGACGAGATGCAACGTGATGATAGGTGAAGGAGTCACCTTGAGAATCAGTTGAAGCAGAATGTCTTCAACTGATCTCATCATTATACGAAATGATCTATGCTACATCTAGATAAGTCAAAGTGTTGACTTCTGTTGTAAATGTACTCTCTCTCTCTCTTTCTCTGCTGAACTTTGAAGATAAAAGAAAAGAAGATTTGATCAAAGGGTTTCCCCACACATTGTGGGGTTTGTCCCTGGCTCGCGCCATATCTTGTGTCCTCTTGGCTTGGCTTGTCTTCTGCGTTTTATATTTATGTTCTATCTGCAGTTTATCATAATGCTGATGTGATTGCTAACTGTGAAAATTTAAATAAATTGCTCTAGCATAGAACATACCTAAACTTAACATCAACCTATAGCGCTAACATATGAAAACTAGAAAAGGTTTTCACATTCCTAAGAATAAAACGATTAACTTAATCTAAAGTCCTAGTTTGTTATCTATTCTTAGATGTCCTGAACCATTTAGGATATTGGAGAAAAATTAAAAGAAAGCTTATAATATTCACCACCTCTAAACATAAACCCATTATTACCCAATATTTCATGTCCTCAAAATAGAAATAATTGTAAATGCTCATATTTCAACATTTGGCACTAGTGCCAAGAAACTATACATTAAAACATGCATTCTATCAAAATTTCAAATAGATTCGTCAGATTATAGCGAAAGGAATCATGTGCAAAAGAGAAAACTTTGTTCTAGAACAATCATCGCTCAATGAAGAGAATGAGCTTCTATGATGTATAAAGAGATATTTTTTTGAGAAAAGTGCAAGAAATTCCATAAAAGTTGTGATCCATGGGGACATGTCCCCTAGGGTGGGGGACACACCCCCACGTTTCCCATGCTTGAGGGATGGGGGGTCACTTGGGGACACATTTCCCCATGCCACCCTTTTCGGGGGAAACTCGGGAAAATGCATGGGGAAATACTTCCCCAATGTGGGGGATCTGTTTCCCCAAAATGGAGATGCCTAGGTGCCCCCATCCCTTAGAAGCTAGGTGTTGCTCCAAACTTTTTGTCCAACAACCCATGAAAATAGAAGTAGAGGGGATAGAACTTTGAGGAGTTTATGACCTTGGTAATTAAAGGAAATATTAAATCAATAAAGTAGATGTGGCAATCTGCTTTATCTCACCCATTCTATCCTAAGTGACATTATCCTTTACCTTATATTTTCTATCCTAAGTGACATTCTCCTAAGGATGGAAAAGGTAAGATAACAAAGAATGTCACTTTTACTTAAATTTTTAACATTGACATTAATTGTTTAGGATATTTGAGAGTGGTTCCATTCTCATCACCTTTCATATGCAAAAAGTAGAATTTCGAATCACATTTAGAATTCAACAATCCTAATAGTTTTTTGGATTTCTGGATTGGCGGGAATGTAGTGTTTCCCTTGGATTTCAGCATGATGAATTTTCATGGAATGAATTGTTATTGTTGGGACTTTATCATTATTATTTTTATTCTGATAATTTTTTAGCTAGGTATGCAAAAAGTAGAATTTCGAATCACATTTAGAATTCAACAATCCTAATAGTTTTTTGGATTTCTGGATTGGCGGGAATGTAGTGTTTCCCTTGGATTTCAGCATGATGAATTTTCATGGAATGAATTGTTATTGTTGGGACTTTATCATTATTATTTTTATTCTGATAATTTTTTAGCTAGGGACCCCTATGCTAGCCTGCTAGGGACCCTGATGTGCCCCCATCCACTCGAAATTTCCCTAAATTTTGGAGGTTCTACCACATGACCCCTTGACGCTTGTCCATTTCCACGATCTTGTGCTCCCCCATCCCGAAAAATTAGGTAGAACATAATATTAAAGAGACATAATGATTGCAAGTTGACATTAAATCAGCATTTTGTTTGGGAGACGTTGACCACTCAAGTTGAACTTGAAGACTTGTCAAAGACTCTGCGGTAAGAGTACATCAGAGGCATTCTTGCACCATCAGATCGGACAGAAATCCATAATTCATTTGTTTCTTCACTTCCATCTGTTGTACAAATTTTGCCACCCTACAGGGATATTGTAAAAATGATTCTAGTATGATGAAAATAGATCATGTAAAAGGCCTAGGTATCTTAGGACTATACTAGCAAGTGAGTTCCCACTAAGGAGTTTTTTTCCTTAGCACATTATTTGCATTTTTCAACAATTATAATCGTTAAGTTTTTCGCCTAGATATACCCCAAAGCTAGAGTGCGGCTTGATGGTAGAGTCCTAGGTGAGTCCTATTGTTTAGAGTCGATGTATATTACCATACTAGATCATCTCTAAAGTTCCACAAAATTTGGTTATGTCTAAGTGTCAGTTTTTAATTATTAAAAATTTCTCACTGGTCGGGATTTTTAATAATTATTTCATGTAAAATGTAATAAGTGTTGTTTGTAGAAGTTGGAGCGGGTATGAGTAATAAAAATTAGACCTCTACACCTCAACTTTCTATCTAGACAAACTGTGAGGGTGGAAAAGTATGTAATTACCCCTCAAAAACCCAATTTTTATAAGTTTTGGCAAAAAATGGCTAATAATTAGCAAAAGATAAAATGAGAAAAAATAAAAGTTTCTCTAAGTGAAAATGATAAAAAATGAGATGGAAATTCCCAAATATTAAAGTCAAGTCAAAAAATGATGGGAATTCCATTTACCAAGAGAAGATGGCCCAAGAAAAAATTCAATGGTCCAGAAAAGAAGCATGTGTCCCAGCAAATTGATTTTTTTAAGAGGATGGTCCATGATGATTGAATTGAATGAGACATTATCGAGGAAAAAGATTGAGAAAACATTTGAATGGTCCAAAACAACTCTGAGAACAAATTTTTGGTCAACCCAAGACCTCCTTCAAGGCAAACGAATTCTCTTCCTCAAGATTTGTCCAGCTTCATCCAAGGTCACGATTTATTTGGCTTGGATCTAGTCGTTTGCTCCTTAGATATAGATGTTTCACATGGAGAGGATCCTCCCCTCATTTTCTCTATAAATTAAGGCTCTCAATCCTCACAAGTATAATCATTGTAATCAAGCTCTTGGTTATCGAAGCTTTGCTTTGTAATGGAAATGTTTTCGAGCTAATAATAAAGAAAGTCTTTGGGGTTAAAGCTTGGTAGTGTTATTCTTCTAAATCCATGGTAATACTCTTCAAAGTCATTTGTTCTCAATGCTCTACTGGTGCGTATTGATTTTGTTAAATTCACTTTCCAGGTTGTGGATCTATTATTTGTAAGTTACCTTACTTTAGTATTTGAGTTCAGAGAAACACTCTAGATCTAGAAGCTCCTGTGGGTTTTTCATTGGACCTGTAGTCTTCTTTTTCATTGTGCTCTATCTCCATGTGGATCTAACAAATTTATTTCAAGTGTGTAGAGATCTGTAGTTTTTTCTGAAACAGGTCTTGAGCGTTGGGTAAGCTTTTGGTTAGATGAACCAACTCTCAAACAAATAGAAATTTGAAGAACCCACATCGAATTATCTCAAAGTCTTATCATATGATATATTTTGAAGGGAGTTTCTTTGCCATAGCTTGTAAATCTTATCATTAATTCCTCATATCTATTTATGTGCTTTATTTGTCAGATCTAGCTATTTTAGAGTTTGTTTCTTGCTACCCAATAGCAGAGGTGTCCTCACACTCTTTAGGCTAGTAGATTTGTAAACTTTTTTCATATATATATATATATATATATATATATTCTAACCCGTTTGTATATAAATCATTTTTCCCTTGTACATATTTGGATCTCCTCTCTATTTTTGGTGGATCTCAAGGAAGATCAAGGATTTGGTTTGGGAATTTGTCATAAAAAAAATGCATGTGGAAGCTTAACAAAGAGACAAATAATTTTTTTAAAGTTGAAGCCTCACTTGTTCATTGATCAAATCATTATCCTCTCCTCTCTCCACTGCTTGTGCAGATCCTAGATGGCTATGGTTTTTGAGGGTTATTCAGGATTGATTTTAAAGAGAGCCATCATTTGAAGCTTGTTTTGCAGCTTGCTATTCTTGTATCTTGAAAATCATACCTTATTTGCAAGTATTGTGACTTTCCTTTGAGCATATATTTTTTGCAAGTTATATTTAAAAACACTGGTCTAATTATATTTGTCTTGCAGGATATCTTGTTGAATATAACTGATTTATATCCATTATTGATCGTTATATCCTCTTAATTATTCATACTTGTTAAACAATCTCATTTCAAGATACAATTCAAGTTGTTAAATTGGTAATTGCCTTACTAATTATTTCATAAGCCTTGTTATCCTTAACAAGTTTTCTTTTAGAATCATCTTCAGAGACCAACCCCCTTGGTTCAGCTAGGAGAGAACCTAAACTGAGAGGGTTGGGAATAGGTGACAGCCCCTTCTCTGAGCATTTTGCCTTTAAGGCCACACCTAGTGGGATTAGGGACTTTTCCCACAATAGTAGGTCTGCATCCTAGGTGACCACAGGAGAGAAGTAGCACAACTAGTATAAGGCTTTCTTGAAGTACCATACAGTGCATATGAAATTTATAGTGGAACCGTTATCTTGCTAACAAGTGCACTTGGTGAAAAGCATGGTATATCACTTTACTAAACCCTAAACAAGAGGAAGTATCTTATCCATGCCTGTATTGTTTTATTTACAACAGAAAAATAATGTTAGTGTGAACAAATAATTTAACCAAGAAAGAGATCAGACTCAGGTAATTTTCATAAACAATATCTAAAGTTGACAGAACAATTTTGGATCAAGCATCGTAACAAACTCACAAGATCAATGTCTCCAGGCTTTTTGAACTTTCGGCTGATTACATCATGCAACTGTGGAAACTCTTCCAAAGCAAACAATATTGGAGCAGTAACAATCCCCTGAAAGAATTTGAAATTGTTGAGCGTACAAATTATAAGACAAAGCACTACAAAATTCTGAAGTTAAATACATGCACATATTAGAGTATAAATAATTAAGAAGTAACATGTTAAGAAGTCCATTGCTTCCCTTTTGACAATGATGTTTCTAGGATGATAACGCTCCAAAGAGGCCAAATCAAGGAACATGAGGTAAATTCAATTGTCTAATACAAAAAAATAATATCAAGTTACAACACATTTAGTTAATTTTTTTTAAGTCACCTTTCCTTCCATCTTCAGTTCTGACTTCCACTCAATATCATGTCCAAGCCGTTCAATGGAACAAAACATAAAAGCTAACAAATGTCATATCAGATCAATAGTCACTCTATTACCATGCTCATAATGCACAAAGTAGCCTAAAAGGGAGGTACGCAATTTCAGAGTTGTACCAAACTCACAAGTCTCTGTTATGATAAATTGTATACATTTATATAATCCTGCTTTTTCTCAAATGAAATGTACAATGTTCCCAAGACTACAATCCATAAAGCTAATAACATAGATAATTGTTTAGAATTACCTAAGAAGATTGAAATCTCACATCAGTAACACTGGAATAATTCTTGACACACTTTTTATCGATCAGGAGAGACATATGTATGTGGATGTTACTATGCAGTAATTTTACAAATAATTATAAAATTGTCCCATCCCTTTTGGACACGTGATTTCCTGATATATGTCTAATATACAGGTCGTCCTTATTTCTACTATTATTTTCCCCTATAAAACCTTTTTGATAACTACTGTTGCTTACCTACTTACAGATTGCTTTAGAATATATGAAAGGTATCACTAGCAAAAGCTCAGAAAAGTATCTAGCAACAGAACGAAAGGAAAAGCACATGGGTAATGAAGCAGGTCTATCAAACTAAGCAAGTTTCGCTTTTCTAACAATTACCATGTCATTGTTGCTTGCACTTGTTTAATAATTTTATGCCATATTCCAAGGCAAGCCCGATCCAAGCTTATTCAGGTTTCCTGCAATCATAGCCAACGATTTTGAGCTTTCTCTTAACCAACATGATTAGGGTCTGTCCACTTAAACTTCAATAACCTACTTGATCTTATCTACATGGCAGTCAATTTGTCTTTGGTCACTCCCCCTTCCATAATTATTCATCATATCAGATACCTTTTACTCAAGGACTTAGGAATTTGTCCTAGGATTTGGCACATGTATAAGGGTTAATGTTGTTCCCTCATGGTAAAACATAGGCAAATTCTAAGATTGAATTTTATTATGTTCTGTTAAAAGAAATCACTAAATGTGTACCACCTAGTGGCACACCCAGAAGTTGGACCCACCACCACATGTGGGTGCTATTGAAATTTGTAACTAGGTTCGGTCTTCATAGTATCTTATGTATTCTTGATTTTATGTGTTTGACGTAAAATAAAAAGAAAATTTATTATTATTATTATTTTATAGCATGGGTTTCATGCTCAAGATCAACTTATTTTTAGGTCAAAGCACCCATTGTGTGCTTCTAGGGTTTTGTCATAGAGCCAAGGAGTCAAAAGAGTCATTGTTATATGCAATAGACCCTATTGGGCATTTTGTATCAAGTCAAAAAGAATTTATTTAAGTCAAATTGTGTCAAAAGTCCCTCCAACACCAAGTAAGACTACAAAGGATGAAGTCGGCCTCATGATGACAACTCATACTCCCAGAAAAAGTATATATACAAGATACTCAACCTCATTTGAGAAGCATCCATAAAGCTCCATTAAAGGATAAGAAAAGAAGCCTAAAGCTAATGAAGAAGGAGAACAAAAGGAAGCAAAATCGAAGTTTTGAAGTATGATTTTGGGTCACTATATCCCACACGTGAGAAGAAATTAGCACACACTTTGTTGCTACAAGCTCGAATTACATTGATCTAAAGGAGCCGAAGTTTTGGTATCAAAAGAATCAAATTTGTAAGCCCAATTACTAAGGAGAAAGAAGCACCCTAAGCGAAGGAGAAAGAAGACCTATTTTACCATCTTTTCACTCACACGTGCGAATTAGGGTTTCTGTAGTGAAGCCAAAATCTGCAATCATTAGTTGCAGGTCCAAACTTGAGATCATAAGTGAAGTTGCAGTGGTTGTGAAGCAATTCGACTAGAGTTGACTTTGTGGAAGGGATGCTCATCTAAAAGGAGGTTGACTTGATCTTGGAGGGGTCTTTGTTTGGGTCTAAAGATCTTGGAATTCGTCATTTGAAGATTCTAATAGAAGCAAAGAATTCTTGTGGGGTTTCCTCTCCTGGAGAGGTTTTGGCCCTGGCTAGCAACTTGCATCTTGGGTCCATTTGTTCCATTGATCTTCATGTTTTGATAGTTGTTTGATGATAAAAACACTATAATAATAAAAAAGAAGAAGCTAACTATAAGTACTACAAGTTGAAGTAAAAGAACATCACAAGAAGTTATCAAAAAGAGAAATCACCCCAATCTAACTACCCTAGATTTCTCAACAAGTACCTTGCATTGGCATCCATATAACATGCCCCTAGCTCTGTGACACTACATTGGGATCTATGTCATTTTTTTTGGGATCCATGTACTTCATTTGGATACACGACACTGCATTATATGCGACGACGCATTGAGCGATCATAAGGATACCACATCATCATAGTTGTTGCATGGACCATTCCTAGAGGACACACATGCTTCATTGAGAATATCCTCACATGTGTGAGTGGTTAGGGCACATTTTTTTAGGGTGGCCATATTTAGTGTTGATGTTGATAGCTCGAACAAGTGCTTCAGCATGAGCTAGGTGTCAAGCATGCAAAAGATGTCCAAAAGCCTCTTTAGGTACTTGCCCATGTTGAGTAACACTTTTTAATTAATGTTAGCTATTAAACTAAGGTTTCTAATGAAAAATGAATTTAATGGATTTTAGTGAATTAGATCTCATCTCTACCATTGATCTAACTGAGCTAGGATTTAATCATAGCCATCCATCACTTTGGAGATTGATGATTAGGGATTTGGAATAAAGAAAATTATAAATGAACCCTAGTGGAGGAAGACACATTAAATGCTTGGGAGAGAGATTTTCTCAAGAGAGATTAAAGAAAAGTGAAAGATGTGTAGCTACAGGATTCGTGTGAGCACAGGTTTGTAGGTTGAGTGCACAAGAGGAGAGACGACACCAGTGAAACATGAGTCTCTGATCACTCATGATTAATTGCGAGTTCAACTCTGCTCGGCCCTCAAACGATTTGATTCAACTCTACGCAAGTCATATGGTCAACGAAATTTTGACTTGCGATTCACTGATTAATCGTGATTTAGGCAACTTTCAACCCTCAACTCAGCGAGCATGGGTTTTAACTTTTATGGTTGCCGCATTGTTCGCTGCGTGGTTTAGCTAGGTTAAAATTAAATGTCAACGCGTAACTCACTTCTCACTAGTGTTGATAATATCGGTATCGGGAAAATATCGGCGAGGGTCCAGAAAATATCTTATCGGCAATATCGGCAAGCATAAAAAATAATTTTTTTTCAAATTTTTAAATATAGCCGATATTTTCAAAATATCGCGATATTTTGCCGATATTTTCCGATATTTGCCGATATTTTCTCGGCGATATATCGTTTTGCCGAAAATATCGCGATATTTTCGAATATCGCCGATATTATCAACAGTGCTTCTCACTACTCGGCCCTCAACTCATACATCAAGATACTTATTCATTCATGATATATATGAGATACTTATTCATTCATGATATTTTGGACATCTATTGATATTATGCATTGTTTGGACATGACTTTATTGAATATCAATGTGAAAAGTTTTTTTTTAATTCAATATATGTGCATATCTTTATTTATTCAATTCACCGATTTTGTCCCGATCTAATTAAAACTCTTTGCTCTATTCCCTTGTCGATTTATTGTCGATTCTGAGTCTAGGCCAAGGGTGTGCCACGTGGAGGAGAAGGAAAAGTTGTTGATGTTGAATTCTAGCAAGCAAGACGAGATTTGGGGAGTCTAAGAGGGTTGAACTTGACACAAGACTTGGGAAGTGGCGAAGTTGCTATTGGAGTGCTAAAATTGTTAAGGACAATCGACATAGGTGCAAGTCGAAATTTTGAGGAGTTCGAGGTGCCAAGTTCCACTACTGTATTTTCTATGTATTCTCTGAGGGTTATTTTCCTTGATAAACAAGCCCAAATTTTCTTGAGTAATAGAAAAGTGAAGGAGAATTTGTTGGACAAAATTCTACTATGTTTTGTGACTGTCTTTCTATTAAATTTTTGTGGTACTTCCTCTTAGGGCTTTATTAATCAAACCTTTACAAGGGTTTCTGCAAACCCAAAATATTCCAAGAATCTGGACATGAACCTTAGTGATGCAAACAAATTCACAGATCCTTAGCAATAATATGATCATACTTCAGACTTAGAAGTGGAGTAATCTTCACATCCTTGCATCAATGGCCATGCTTCAGATCACAATGTATCAACAACATTGCCTTTTGCAAATAAGTTTTGTCATTGGCTTCCATTGTCTTCCTTATTTCCTAAGTCACCTGACACAGGGATTCGGGATTCATAGGATACAGGGATTCAAGAGTCAGATTCAGACACGTTGACCCCGGAACTGGACACGTAGGATTCGTTATATATTATTTTATATATATATATATATTAATATATATATATATATATATATATATATATATATATATATATATTAAAATTAGATATTTCTTACACAAATTCTCATTAATGATACAAATTCATTGATTTCGAACATAGATCTTCATCTAGATGTTAGTTTTGTTGTTTACAAAGTAAGTTAGTAACATTATAGCATGCATAGTACATACAAAATTCAAATACATGTCATATCAATCATGATTCATAAATGAAAGACAACTTACAACTCAAGATAGTACGATAAAGACATTGAGAACTGTAGTTTTCTCATTAAGAGATCAAATCAAAATGTGTTACATAGGTAGTGCAATGCCAATGGCAAATAGAAATAGAAAATATAAAACAACTACAGGTATACAAGCCTCAAGGCAATAGGTAGCCCATGACTCATGAGTCAACAATCCTCATAGTCATCATCAGAATCAGCATCAATGTCCTCATCATGATGGTCACCAGACTCACCACTGCTCTCCTCTACATCCTCCTCCTCCCCTGTATCCATAGTTGCCTCTGCATTTGCTGGTGTGGAGGATGACCCCTCTGAAACATCACCGTCATCAAATCTAAAAGGCTCTAGCACTGGATCATTGAGATCCATGTTGGCCAATGCCAACTCAACACTGTTGTCCAGACCCATATCATCAGGAAAGACATCCCACATCTTTGTCTTTCCCCTCAACCACTCTTCCCTCTACTTGTAAATAAGGCGAAGGTTGGTGTGCACATACACCATTGTCTCTGCCCTGGACTGCTCAAGCCTGCTCTTCTTCACACTATACAAATTCCCATATGTCATCCAATTCCTCTGGCAATAAGAGGATGAAGTCACCTGAGAGAGGAGCCTCATGGCTAACTGCTGAAGAGGAGGGCTTGTTACCCCATATGATTTTCCCACCAAGAATAGGGCTTCTTAGCCCCCCTTGTCTCTAATCACATCATATCCTACAAATTAACCACTGCCAGTGGAAAACTCTGCAAAGGCATCCTCCACCTCATCAAGCAATGCTCTATCCTAAAAAACCCGCCTGAATGCATCTTTCCTCCCCTGTGAGATTTCACCATCCATGTGAGGAGGGAATCTGCGAGAAGGTCCACCATTCACCCACTCATGGTTGTAGTATTTTGGGTTCAATGAGTGAGCCAAACAATGTAAAGGTGTGCAATTCTTGTCCCATCTGTTGACAAGAATATCCTGTATAGTACCACAGAAGGCCTCTGGTGGTGTCTCATACTCAGGGCACTCACTCTATAAAATAATGCTCCTCACAGACTCAACCATAGAATCCCATCCCTCATAAACCTCTCCTAGGATGGGTTTGTCTGTATCTGCAAATCGAAGCAAAGAAATGATAGGGTCCATGATCTGAATAATTAGATCTACCCTCTCCCACCAAGCATCATCTAGCACTGTGTCCTTCACTCTTTTAGAGGCTACTTGATCTATCTTTCTCCAAAAATACCAAAACTCAAAAATAACCATGGCCCCAAGAGCGGCCTTGACCTCCCTCAACCTCTTCAACATCATGAATGAAGAGGCAAACCGTGTATCAGCAATCTTCAACAATGATAGATTGTTGTACTCCTTGTAGATAGTGAGGGCATTTGTATGATTTTGCACAAAAGTTACGGATATGTCGTGCATCCTCAATAATGTTACCAATCCAAAGCACATCAGAAGCAATGGATTTCAGTGCTAAGTTCAACGAATGGACAATGCAAGGTGTCCAAAACACTTGTGGATATTTAGCTTCCACAATCATTCTAGTAGCCTTGCAAACAGGTGTGTTATCAATAATGATTTGCACACAAGAATCAACACCTACATCTTCAATAACTTTAATAAATAACTCACCCATAAATTGTGCATCCTTGTATTCTCCAAGTGTATCCACTGCTTTCAAGAAAATTGAACCAGTCAAGGAAGACACCATGAAGTTGATGATTGGGTGTCATGTTGGATCTGTCCATCCATCAGAAGCAATGCTAGCCCCAAATGTTGGCCATGATGCTTTAATAGGCTCAAGCATTTTTTGCACCTCTTTTTTGCCTTTGTCAACAATGTGGTTTTCAGCTTCTCTGAACCAGGATGCACATACCATGATGGAGACCTGTGAGTTAGAGCTTGACACATCTCAATAAGTAGAGGTGACATGCAACATTAAATGATATGAAGTTTTGATAGAAAAAGAAGGAAATGGTGAGATCAAGCTCTTCCCGTTTCTCTTTTTTTAAAATCTTGTCCATTGGACCAAGTGAAATTGCTCTTCTTTTTGTTGCTTGTCCCCCAATAAAACTCTCAAATGGAAATTTGGTGGTGCCTTTCCTCAAAAATGGAAGGGGGTCTTCGTTCTTGGTTTTTCTTGATTTTGTAGCCACATTTGCCATACCAACAGTGAACTATTTTTCCATTTCTTTCCTCTTTTGTAATGGAACAACTTTACAAGCTCCAGTTCCACAACCTGGTAAAGCCAACAAATGGCCTTTCACATGGTAATATGTGTTTTTGAAAGAAATGTGGCAAAAGTTGCATCTCCATTGCATATTGCCTCCTCCGTTCCCCTTGGTGCTTGTCCCATCCTCCCCTGTGACATATTTCCACAAGGGATATTTCTCAATGCTATCTTTAGGTCCTCCTCTTCCCTCAACATTACTTGCAGCAAACTCTGATAATATTGGGGGAGGAGGGGCATCTCCGATGGAGACATTCTTCCCCTTCCTTTGCCCCCTAACTGCTGCCCTTGATTGAGCCATGAACACTATAGAAAAATAAAAAAAGCATGCACAAATTTGTAAAAAAAATTCATATACAAAATGTTGTAATAGAAATGCAAAAAAATAGAGATGAAATGCACTTACCTTGTGCTTGAATCTCCTTGTCGAGCGCTCCACACCCTTAGCTCCTTGCCCACAGCTCAATGTATGCAAAATTGAAAGAGAGAAATGGTAATTGAATGAAAGAACAACACTTTTTTATGCCCACGGGTTTCATTTTTTTGGGATTCGAATCCCAAAATCGGGACACGTTGAGTCCTAACGGGGCATGTACAGGATTTGAGCATGTCCTGTTAGGACACAACCTATCCCATTTTGGGATTCGAATATCCAATGAATCGTGTCTGATTCGTGGGATTTGGACACGCAGACCATTTCCAGTGAATCCGGTTTCATAGCTTATTTCACAGAGATTATGGCTCAATCATCAAGGGAAGTTGGTAAAGGTCCAAGGAACGGGGGGAGTTTTGGTCATTTTGGAAAACGGCAAGTCAAGATTCTTCAAAAAAGGTCAACGATACCCTTAAGATCATTGACGCTATCATCTACGGTTTTAGTATCTAGCATCTACCCTATTTCGTATTTTCAATCAACATTCCCACCTATAGTAACAGTGACTCAATATCTACAATCCATGTACTACAATTGATTTTGAAGACTTAATGAGAAAACTGCAATTTATGGTTCAAAT
The DNA here is from genome assembly GCA_000404065.3 of Pinus taeda. Lineage (NCBI taxonomy): Eukaryota > Viridiplantae > Streptophyta > Pinopsida > Pinales > Pinaceae > Pinus > Pinus taeda. The sequence continues at coordinate 130,662 of APFE031654171.1, forward strand.
TTCTCGTGTGTTTGTCATTTTATCATCATTGATGTAGTACTAGTTGTATGATTGAATTTGTAATGTCATCATGTAAAATTGTAAATGATTTAGTTTCTAAACTCTAAGGAGATTTGAATCTTTGTCTATATTTCACTTCTGAATGTGTAGTAATTAACTAGTGTTATATATTTTTGTGTGTAATAATTGACCATTGTTATATATATATATATATAATGCTACCATCATCATCATCATCATATAAAATTGTAAATGATTTAGTTTCTAAGATCCAAGGAGATTTGAATCTTTATCTATAATTCATGCACATAACCATTGCGTCCCAAGGGAACATGCCAGGAATTGAAATGCCCTCAATCATCATTGTCAATGCATCATGGGAATCAACTTCATGGGTTTCATAGACATCATTTTCTTCTTGAGCCTTTGTAGTTTGAACTTTGGACAAATATTATACATCCATTAGTATTTCAATTTATACTACATTAATATTCCAATTATGGTTTATTAGTAATATAAATATTTTATTTTGTAATCATTTTGCACATTTAGTAATTAATATTATAATGACAAATAATAAAATTACTAAAACAATTTACATAATCATTTTGATAATTACTAAACTAATGATTAGAATTATTCAAATTCATAATGAACAATCTATTTGCAAGATGTATACTCTCATATTTAGGTCGCATTGTATTTTTTTAAATACATATTTTATGTACAAAATTGTCATCCTATTTGATTCTTGATATAATGGTCTAATATGCATTGAAATAGAAAACAAGGAAAGTGAACAAGGCAAACGAATCTTGTTTACTCAAAAATCACATCAAGATCAAAGAACTAGAGAGTGATCAAAAAACAAATTCTCATACATTCAACCCATTAGCAATTGTCAACCAACAAGATGATCTTCTTCCAGTAGAGAGTTGTGAGGTACATAGTCCGAAAACACTCAATGACATAAATGGCGATAAATCCAACTCAAGGGAACTTGAGAATCGTTACTGAAGTTCTCTTCGTTAGAACACTCAGGGATACAAACATGTAAGCAATATGGACGTTGTTGAATTTTCCATCAGATGAACAGTAGAAACCAATTGTCTGATCTAATAATCACTGCCTAATGATCTTTAACAATTTATCATTATGCCACCAATATCATTGAACAATTATACATAGAAAATATCAACAGTAATGTAATGAAAACAATAAGATCATAAAGACTCAAGAGACAGCCATGCAAACTAGAGACAACAAAATTTTCCATAGTAAACACAAACTTGGGAGAAAACCCAGCAACTCTTTTTCTAGGAGAAATTTTCTTTAGCAAGGCTTACAAATCCACATTGCCTAGAAATGTGTGCCAAAAATCCAAGTCCAAGCTTCGGTCAAATTCATCCTCTGTCTAACCCCACGTGTGGCTAATATAGAACAGAGATGATGTTGAGTGAGTGATCAGATCAAGTGTCACATCATCTATATATATACAAATTGAATGGGTGCATTTACCCCAAGGGACACACCCTTTCATGGTCAGGTCAACTCATCCCTTTTGGGTCTACATGAAACCCAAAAATAAAATTTATTTTATTTTGATTTCCATAATTCTTCTACGTCGAATTAGGAGTCCTCATGGCATGCGGGAATACCTCTTAACACTACACAAAAATCAACATTCTCCCTTAGCAATGGAGGTATTCTCCTTGGCTGCAATAGTTCTTCCTTTAGCTGAAAATTTTCCTTCCTTGAGAAAAGTTCATGAGCTTGTCATGTTGATGCATGTCTATAGAATCTAGATAACCCCATCCTTGAGTGGCAATGTAACTCCTCACATGCACATGAGTATCCAGGGCAATTTACCTTTGGCCAAAGTCCATTAACATGTCTATTATGGCTCCTTAGGTAAATATATCTATCTCCTATGGTCAATGTCCTTTATGACCTAGCCAAGTCCTACTAGCTTCTCAGGATAGACTCTTTCCTTGGACCATTCACCCTGCCAAATTTCTTTATGCCTTTTTAGGTGAATTACATATATCTCCTGTGGTCAAACTTTCAAAGTCCTTCATGACCTAGCCACGTCCTTCTAGCTTCTCAAGAGAAGATATGTCCAATCTTGTAATTTGCCCCTATAATTTCCTTGGGCCATTCATCGTTCTGGTCAAAGTCCTTTATGACTTAACCAAGTTCTTTTGGCTTCTCAAGTGAATGTAAATATCTCCCCTGGTCAAAGTCCTTTATGACCTAGCCAAAGTCCTTTATGGCTTCAAGAGATGGTTAGCCCAATTCTACAAAGGCCTCATCACTGCCTCTCAGTGAGGGAGACATTCAACATAATACCAAGCTCATCTTTGAAGTATGTCCACAACCTACTCATCTATGGATATGTATTGGAGCACTAGTGCTCCTCTTTGCATCATGTCTTGGATGAAGTGACCCGAGCATGTCCTTCTAGCATCTAAATGTTGATTTGGGGTAGCATCAGATATGCTCTAGCCATGAAAATTGGTGAAGAGGCTAAATCAGATGAGATCTCCAACACCCAAAAATGGTTTGGACAGATTGTACCCTATTTGGGAGATATTAAAATAATTAATATTTTTAATGGAGTTCCTAAGTCTAAACTTAGGAAAAATAAAATATTAATGGGTATTAATATAAAACTGGGTTAGAAGGTTCCAAAAGTCATGGATCAAGCCAAATCCAATCTTAGTCGTTGATTAGAGATTTAATCTCGGTCGTTGAAAGACCAACAGGAAAAGTATAAGAGGAGGCTCGAGGGTCAGTTGAAGGACACACCATATTGATCAGTCAATTCAATTTTCTGGAGCGAGGTTTGCTGAGAGAATCGAACCAGTGATCTGTTACGGCGAGGGAAGTTCCGCACGAGGCCGAGAATACAGGCAGAGATGGTACGAGAGAGACAACGCAGAGCTTGGAGAGGCTGACGTAGAGGTAGCAGGGAGCTACATAGAGGTTAGCAGAGCTGACGTAGGGCCAAGGGGCAGTGCTAGGAAAATTTTCGTGGGGAAGACTGAGTGTTGGTTAGCCGGTAAGGGTGACGCAGTCCCTGCAGAGTGACGCAGATCAGCAGAGAAGCTTGGAGCAGCTTTCATTGTCTACCTAAAGAGTTTCCATTGTTGTTATGGGATCGATCATCTAATGATTGATCAATCGGAATATCTGTCTCCGAGGAGAGGTACTACTGCCGAGTGCGTTCTGTGTTGGGTGAGCCATTTCTGGCACCCTAGATGTATTCAAAAACTACATAATAATAAAACCCTCATATCTGTTGCACCAGTTTTCCCGCATTGGGTTTTTCCGGGGACGATTGTCCAAAAATAACGGTGCCCCTTGTGTGTTTGTCTCAGTTATTTCAGTTGTTGATCTATATATGAGTTAAGGTTGCATTTGTGTTTATTTCAGTATTTATATTTATAAATAACTTGTTAATGGAATAAACAAGTAGTAGAAATTAAACCAGATAATGCAGTAGGGATTTCTAATGTGTCAGACTTAGAAATTTCAACATGGTATCAGATCTTGGTTGCAGATCACGGGAAAGCTGAAGGCATCAGCTGAGCGAAGCATTTGCAGCAGATTCAGCTGTCCCGAGTGATGGAGATGATCCTTGCAAAAAGTGACAAAGGAAGGGTTGACGCAAAGGGGCTGCGTCATTAGTCTGGGACAGAGAGAGGCCAGCGCAGAGGTTGAGGACGGCAGAGAGAGACTCACGCAGAGCCACACAAAGACTAGGAGGATTGACACAGTGGCTAAGGGAGTTGTTTTTTCCAGTGCTGGGATTGCGCAGAGCCAAGAGGCTCAATCCTTCAGTTGTTGGGGCGAAGGAAGCAATGGGCAGTTTGCGGGAGTGAAGCTAGTGGGGTATTGTGGTTGAAACAGTACCTAACAGGGCAAAAACAAGGTAGAGGGAGTTGCCGCCGAGGCATATTTCTAGCCAAGGAATCTGGATCAGTGTTGCAGTTGCACAGACGATCGGAGAGGGGCAACTTGACGGTTGGTAGAAGGATTTCAAGGAGGGAAATCAGGACTCAGGGGGAGTACAGAAGAGAACTTCCAGACGGGAAGTAGAGAGACTCAGCAGGAATCGAACTGAGAACTTCCAGGCGAGAAGTAGAGAGACTCGGAGGAGTCGACAGAGAAGAGCAGAGAGATGGTCGTGAATGGGCTGAGAGATTAGGGCAGGCTAGACGGAGCGTCCAATTTTGTAGTCTGGAAGGCCAGGATCTTGTCCATTCTAGACAGACATCATATCAAGGGCTTCGCCTTGAGAGTAATGGCTATCCCAGTTGACCCAGTAGCTAATGAAAGGTATGAGGAGGCAATGGCTAAGGCAAAGTGCATCATCCTTGATGGGGTCAAGGATCATGTGGTTCAACATATTGCCAAGAAGGAAATGGCAAAAGAGATCTGCGACACTTTGAAGACATTGTACTAGCATACTTTTGTGTAGAGGAAGATGCTCCTCGAGAATCAACTAAGGTCATACCAGATGCAGAAAGGGGAGCAGATAGACCTCTTCCTCGGTTGGTTAAAGGAGATCCGGGACAAACTGACTTCCATAGTGGCCACGCCGGATCAGGTGTTGATGGTGAGGACCACACTTAACACAGTCTCCGAGGAATGGGAGACATTTGTCCAGAGCATACTTAGCAAGGCGAGTCTTCCAGATTGGGAAGAACTGTGGATGGCTCTCCGCCAAGAGGAGATCAGACGGCTAACCAAGACGAGAAGTAGCAGCAAAGGAGTTTAGATCAAGAAGGAAGAGGAGGAGGATGCGGCTCTAGCATATGTGGGAAAGCAAGAGAAGAGGAAGAAGAACCTCTCCAAGGTCAAGTGCTTCCACTGTGGGGAACTGGATCACTATGCGAACCAGTGTCTGACGAAGAAGAGTAAAGGAGAGGCTTCTGACTATAAGGCAGCGCCAGCGAAGGCAGAGAAAGAAGTCGAGGAGGATGACGATTGTGCCATGAGTGCTCATGTGCCACTTGAGAAGAAGTGGGGAGACATCGAGTTGTAGTCAGGAGGACTACACGCGATGAGGGGCAGGATCCTTGAGGTACCCAACCTCCTGGATTATACCTTGCTACAGGAGCCCCGAAGAGGAGTAGCAGGACTAGCGGATGTAGGTAGAGATGGATGCGGATGAAGCGGCAGAGAGTGCTACAGTGTGGGAGTCCCCAAGCAGTGTGAGGCTAGCAGGCTGCAACAGTGCGAGAGGCATGGGAGTGTTGCACCAGTGCAGGATGGCACAGAGAGGTGTGCAATGGTGCGAGATGCAGGGAGTTGTTGCAGCAACACAAAGGCCAGTAGAGGGAGCACCGGTTAATGGCAAAGAGAGCTTCAGCATTGGGATTGTTTCTAGCCTAACACGGATGTTAGAAGTTGGGTGGATCAGTCACTTACTTCACCGTAACTGAGTTGCAGTGTAGTAGCAGTAGCAATTTGCACTAGCACGATGCAACATGATGAGAGGGGGATGCAGTGCAGATGCAGTGTTGGGAGGATGGACCAGCAGCAGCACAGATGCAGAGGGAGCTGTCGTATGGATGCAATAGTGGTCGTGGCAGGGCCATGGGCAACAGTACAAGATCTATCAATGCAAAGGATGTTGCGCGGGGAGGGCTAGAATCAGCACCAGTACCGGTGCCGGATAATTAGTGTGATGCTCAGTGTTGAGTATTACTACAGCATAGTCCTTGTTAAGAGGGAGTGTTGATTTGGGGTGGCATCGAATGTGCTCTAGCCATGAAAATTGGCGGAGAAGCTAAAGCACATGAGATCTCTAAGACCCAAAAAAGCTTTGGACAGATTGTACCCCGTTTGGGAGATATTAAAATAATTAATATTTTTAATGGAGTTCCTAAGTCTAATCTTAGGAAAAATAAAATATTAATGGGTATTAATATAAAACTGGGTTAAAGGTTCCAAAAGTCATGGATCAAGCCAAATCTAATCTTAGTCATTGATTAGAGATTTAATCTCGGTCATTGAAGGACCAACAGGAAAAGTATAAGAGGATGCTTGAAGGACAGTTGGAGGACACACCATATTGATCAGTCAGTTTGAATTTCTGGAGCGGGGTTTGCTGAGAGAATAGAACCAATGATCTGTTGCAGCGAGGGGCAGTTCGGCACAAGGTCAAAAATACATAACAAAGAGGCAGAGATAGCACCAGAGAGATAGCGCACAGCTTGGAAAGGTTGACACAAAGGCAGCTAGGAGCTACACAAAGGTTAGCAGAGCTGACGCATGGCTAAGAGGTAGCACCAGGAGAATTTTCATGGGGAAGACTGAGTGTTGGTTAGTCGAGAAGGGTGACGTAGTCCCTGCAAAGTGACGCAGAGCAGCGGAGAAGCTTGGAGCAACTTTCGTTGTCCAGCTAAAGAGTTGCCATTACTGTTGTGGGATCGTTCATCCTGTGATTGATCAGCTGGAATATCTGTCTCCGAGGAGAGGTACTATTACCGAGGGCATTCTCTGTGCAGTCGTCTATAATGCGACTTTTTGAAAGCCTTTCCGATGGCTTTTTCCGGTCAAAATCCGTCAGCAATTTATTTGAATCACAAGTTTGATAGCTAGTTTCTCCAAAATCAAAGCGTCTCAAGGGTTTTTCAGGGTGTTGAATCCAAATATGCAGTTAAAAAACCATTTTAACTACAACAAATCAAGATTTAACCTCAATTTCTTCCGCTGAATTCCGTCACCTGAATCTCCAAAAAGTCGCATTATAGACAAATCCATTCTCTGTTGTGTGAGCCATTTCTAGCACCCTAGATGTATTCAAAAACTGCATAATAATAAAACCCTCATATCTGTTGCATTGGTATTCCCGCATTGGGTTTTTCCAGGGACGGTCCAAAAATAATGGTGTCCCTTGTGTATTTGTCTCAGTTATTTCAGTTGTTGATCTGTATATGAGTTAAGGTTGCATTTGTGTTTATTTCAGTATTTATATTTATAAATAACTTGTTAATCGAATAAACAAGTAGGAGAAATTAAACCAGATAATACAGTAGGGATTTCTAATGTGTCAGACTTAGAAATTTCAACACTAAAGACACATTGCTTCATGACTTGCGATATTAGTTGTGATATACTCTGCCTCTACCTAAATCTGTATTATCTTGTACCCTCACTTCACGTCCTGAAACATATCTCAAGCCATATCCAATTGTACAACACAGGTACCACATCCACTATACATGCCTCGGCTCAACCATAAACTGGTTCAGGGGGCTTCACTACAGAGCAAATATCTGGCCTGGTGTTAACTAGGTACATCAAGGATCCAATCAACTACCTATACATTCCGAGATCCACAAAATCAGAATCTAAGGCAGAATCACATAACTTCATCAAATTGGTCACCATCGATGTAACCATGGACTTGCACTCCATCATAACGAATTTCCTCAAAAATCTAGATAATGTTCTTGCTTTGACCTATGAAGATTTCATCTAGCCTTTGCTACAACTCCAATCCCAAGAAAAGGTGTAACAAGCTAAGATTATTCATCTCAAACTTCTGGAGCTAACTCTCTCTAACACTACAACAGATCCATCTGAGGTAATCCAAGCTACTTCCTTTGTCTCACATGCAAGTCTTTCTACCACTATTTCTCGCTCTGTTATGTAAGCAATCCCTTTTTCTATTATTTCTCCCACTGGCATGTAAGCAAGTCCTTCTGATATTGTTATATCCTCTGTCGTGTAAGCAAGTCTTGCTATTGACATGGTCTCTTCAAAGAAGTCATACAACTTCTAGAGACCTTTTGTCTCTGACCATCTTGACAATCTTGACCCATGACATCATTCCAATCAACCTGATTGTCTACTCCCTCAGGATTGGAAGCTCTTCCAGTCATTTGGTATGATCCTGGATATCCTCACGATCTGTACAATCATTCCTCTCAAACATCAAACATTTTTGTTGAGTCTATGCTCGAGTCCAAAAGTCTAACCAACTGGTGACTGCCAAAAAATCTTCTCACAATCCACTCCCTCTTACTAAGAGAAACCTATTGTCTCAAGCCTTTCTTTGTTCTTCCTAATGCTTCCATCTGCTACCATAATCATTTTGCTTTGACAACCTTCATGATGTTCACCCTAATTGTCTACTCCCTCAGGACTGGAAGCCCTTCCGGTCATTTGGTATGATCCTAGATGTCCTGACAATCTGTACAATTTTTCCTCTCAAACATCAAACATTTTTGCTGAGTCTATGCTCGAGTCCAAGAGTCTTACCAACTGGTGATTGGAGAAAAAATCTTCTCGCAATCCACCCCCTCCTGCTGAGAGAAACCTATTGTCACAAGCCTTTCCTTGTTCTTCCTAATGTTGTCGTCTGCTACCAGAATCATTGCTTTGACAACGTTCATGATGTACCTGCAAACCTCATTCAGGAGGCCACGAAAGAAACAACTATAACCAAGCAAAAAATACAAATTCAAGATGTTCACTCAGGAAAAATAACAATAATCAAGGGGGAAAGATATGAAGCACTTATCTCTTAATTAAGGAAGAAATTGCTGAGGGTTGTAGGGGATTGTCAATTTCCTCTAGATCCTTTCCTCCTTGCAGAAATAATGAACTCCATTTCCAATCTCATTAAGCTTAAATTCCTTCGTCTTCTTCGGAGGTGGATGCTCATCCTCATCCTCATCATCATGCTATTCTAGGATTTCATCCCAAAAAAATTCAATACCAATTGTAATCTCCAAGTATTCTCAAGGGTTTGCAAACCCTAATTCTTCCAACTCATGACACATGCAAGCATAAAGAATCCAAAACGAATAAATCAATAAACACACCTCAACTTCCTCTGGATCTAGAATAGCTCCCTTCTGAAACATGTCTTCCATTTTGGGCTTGCTCCTCTAGCCCACTATCTTTAGTACCACTTGTTATCCTTGTTGTAGCACCTGTCCTTTGGCTACTACAGACTTCCTTTGTCCACAAACTTCATCCAGTCTTGGCAGTCCTAAGCACAATCACCACAGCGAACTATTGCACTTGGGTTGATCCTTTAACCCTTGTATATAATGCTAATTGCATTTATTCTAAAAAACTCTAGGGAATGGTGCAAAAGATGTTCCACATCCATTCTTCAAACCTTGATCATCATCAAAAAAAATTTAATGAACCATTTGATGTACAACTCCAAAAGATAGAACATTTCCCTTTATGTCCCTAACTACCAGTAGAGTCTTGGAACTGTTATTGAATAGAATGAAGGAAAAAGAGCCTTCAAATTGATTCAGTACTTAATTAGCAAGAAACAACCCTCTGTCATGCAAAGCTTTAAATACTTCTATTGTGACCATCACCTCATTGGCATTATTGGTAAGTCCATAATTTTGTCTCAGCAATGGCAAATTCCAAATGGTGCCCACGAACACATAGAATGCATCATCTACAACTCCAAATGGCTTGAGCATGAGCAGAGCTTCCTTGTGATGAGTGTATGCCAAGAATCCATGGCGACCCAATTTGAATGATGTGTTTTGCGGTTGAGTGGAAACAAAAATGTCTACCATTTGTTTATCATTTTTTCTCAAATTTGAGGCTCGGTCTTTGTCCGTAGTGTTGATCACTATGTGTCAACAACCCATAGCTATACACCCCCTTTTTTTGCATAAGGAATAGTGCTTGATCGACATGGCAACCTAATCATCATGTTATAATGTAAACCCATTCTGCATGTGTATAATGTAAATAATCTTAGTAGATCCATGTCGTGTATGTAATTGCCTAAGTAAACCTACTTTTCTGGCGATGATCTACATTCCGAAAGGTTTTTTGTCTCACCGATCCATTCTCTAATGGTCGGCAGAGTTTTCCTTCAGCCTTACCCCAAAGTTGGAATGGATTTTGTCACTGGGATCTTAGGCGAGTCCTAGTGTTATAGATCGAGTCTGTGTAAAAGTAATTTGGGAATAATCTTAACTATTTAGATAGGTTATTTTATTACAAATTACTTGGTCTACTAGATTATATTTGTGTCACAAAAATGGGTAGTATGTGAAGGTCTTTTTCAAATGGGTTTTCCCCCTTATGATGTAAAAATATGAAAATTATGATGTGAAGTGTCTTGAGGGTTGGAAAAAATAATTTATTCCCTCATAGGTTAATTAATTAAATTTTCTGGCCAAAATTTAATTAAAATCCTAAGCCAGAAATTTAATTATTTCTAGGTCCTAGATAAATTTAAATTCTCCAAAGGCAAAATTCGTCGGTCCTTAAAAAATCAAATTTTTTAAGGTCCTGGGACTAAGGTAAATTAATTATTTTGCTAAATTTTAAGTCTTTGGTCCCTCGAGTTAAGTCAAAGTCAAAATTTTGAGGAAATTAATTCAAAATTTTAATTTTTGAATTAATTAAAATGCATTTAATTGAAAATTTTGAATTTCCTCAAGAATTTAAAATTTTGACAGATAAAATTAAAAGAAATTTTGATCCTCATCAACGATCGAAATTACTTTGACGAGAATCGCTCAACTAGCCATTGAAATATTTATCTTTAAATAGGAAGTCATTTGTCAGTCAAATCATCCGATCTCTGGATCGTGTACTAAGCTCTCAAACTCTCTTGTATACTTTTTTGAATTAATGCAAAAGTCTTTGGGGTTTCAACGTGTTGTAGTGTTCCTCTTCATGAATTTATGGTAACATTGTTTTAATTTCTGTTTAATATTATGTAAAACTATCGATCAATAGCTCTCTTAGAATAATCTAAATACAGGTATCTTATTCAGTTTGTTGGGTCTAGGGTAACAATTTTAATTTTGATTGAAGTAGAAAGTATTTCTATTTCTTCAGAATTTTATTGTTGTTCTATTTCTCTACTTGATTTAATGGTTGATCTAGTGTTTGCAGAAGATCTCTCAGGTTCTCATTGAGCATTTGGGGATAGTCTTCGGTTGGACCGGCCAACTCTCAACACATATTTTCTGAAGAGCCTATTTCATATAACTCAGGATTTATCTGACGATAATCTTTTTTCTGCAAGGTATTTTTGGGCTAGTACCTCTCTAAAATTTCAAAATCTTTTAAATATTTTGTGGAAATTTTGATAGATCTGGCTATTAAGAGCCTTAGATTATCAGATCTGGGAGCAGAGTTGGAGTCATACTCCTCATATCTGATAGATCTATAAATTATTTGTATAGATCTGTTATTTACTGGTGTAGATCTGAAATTTTGTAACATAATTTTGAATTTTAACACTTGGGTTTTTGGGATTTTCTCTATTTTTGTACATATTGGGTATTGGGTTTTTCTCTTTTCACTTGTGCAGGAATAGATCTGAGAAATCAGCCAAGAAAATCTTCATATCTGAGCTAGATCTAGACCCTAGAGGGCAAGATCTGGGCTCCCAGATTGTTTGCATGAATAGATCTGGGAAATCAACCAAGTAAATCTTCAAATCTGAGATTTTTTCAAGCAAATCTGGAGGTTTTGAGACAGATCTAGGCCATGGAGCGCAATATCTTGTCCCAAATATTTTTGCAAGGCCAACCATTAAATATTTTGCAATAAATCTGAAGATCTGAAGCAAAATAATTTTTTTCAAAACAAGAGTTTCACATTTTGGGGATCCTAAACCCAGATCCGCCTTCTCCTAGCCCAATGCTAGATCTATTGGCCCTGTGCTAGCTCTCATTGGCCTTAGATTCCCTTTGCTCCATTTTTTATTTGAATATTTAATTTTCTGAAGCTGATTATTAGTGGGTTTTTGCAGGAAAATTTGGTAAAAATTTGTGTTTCACATATTGAATTTTTTTTTGGCAACTTAAGCAAGTGATCTTCAAAGCCTAGGCCCTAAGGGTTTGATCTCTAAACCATATTTTTCCACACTATTTGCTAGAGCAGTCATATACCTTTCTAATAGTGGTGAAAAACACATCTAAGTGGTTTGAAATTAACTAAAAAATTTGCTAAATACAATAATAAGTCATTTATGCTTGATGTGTATCAAAAATTTGGCCTAGATCTACATTTTGGGTGTCTGTTATCTCTAAATAATTGTGTTTTTGAAGTCTGAAATATAACAGTGGCAAAATTTCACGTGGGTTAGCCTAAAATCAGTGCCTAAGTTGTCCAATACATTAAGGAATTAATTTCTTGAGTTGGGCATTCATCATTAGCCTTATTTCATGTTTTAATTGTTGGCTGTAATAAGTATATCATATCTAATATAATTCTAGAAATCATATCATAATAGGCTGAAAAAATTTTATAATTCATGTGGGCAAGTTTGGAAAAATTTCGGCAAATTTTTGGCATAAGGATATCATTGATAGCTTAATGTTTTCATTGTCATATTGTTGTTGTCATAAAGTTTTTCTTACTACTGTCATAAAAGCTAATTTCTGAAAATTAAGTACTCTTTCATGGAATTGTGATAAAATGCATATCTTTTGTTTCATAAGCTGAGTATTTTTTGAGCATCTATTGACATTGATTACAAAGAAGTTTTTGTTCTCTTTTAGCTATAATTGTATCAAAAAATATTTGAAATAAGCTTGTGGTTTAATTGTAATATTTTCAGGGGTATTTTTTTAAGTCTTCATCCAATAAAGCGAACATTTTATTTTGGTGATTAAGGGCTTTTGCGACACAAGTGTTTCTATTCTTCGAGCCTAACTTCTTCTCATCATCTGGTGCATTTGCCTATAAGTTAGTTTTGCATATTTTAAAATTTACTTCCAAGCATAAGCTTGGTTGATAGAGGAGATAGGTATCCATCCATCTTTGCTTGAAAAGCCTGCTTTTAATAGTACTTAAAACAGTGACCTTGAAGTGGTCAAAGCCACAACTCTCTGCAGCACTAGAGGCACCAGGCATGTTAGATTTTCAAGAGAGGTATCGTTAATCACATCTTAGTGTGCTTTACCTTGTCTTCTTTCTACCAATTATTACGAAATCAAACTCAATATAGAAAGGATTGAAGGGTTAAAACATAGATAGGCATTTAACTAAAATTAACCAAGATTCTTGCATCTCATATTAGCTTTAGAATTTGCACTTCATATAAAATAGTCATTCATCCAAGCAACAGTTGCAAATCAATTACTTGGTCCTAAATTTCCTAGCAAGATAGTTCACTCCATAAGGCACTGGCATCAATTGCTTAAAATCTAATCACATCTTATAAATATTGCTAAACCTAAATCAAGTACTTGGTCGCTTCATTGTATCTCTTGAACTGGCTGGTTTCCAACTAGTTCTCCTGCATTCCATTTTCGTAGGGTGTACCCTCTTAGCCTATTGTAGGGAGACAGCTTAAATGGAGAGATTGGGAATCAGGGTGACAGCCCCCGATCTAAGTCGTTGTTGTGGTGCTTAGACATTCTGTACGACAACAAGTAGCAGGAAGGTTGACAAGCTCTTGAGCAGCCACAACCGATTAGTTAGAAATTGCCAACATTTTCCTCTACTTGTAGAGCTCTCAATCCTTTTGCTTCTGCTAATTTTGATACTTCTCATCCAAACCAGTGGTTATTCCTATTCCCTCAATCTCGAACCTATGATGCAAATGACCCTTCAAATATTTCCAACTCCAATTGTTGATTAGCCCACTTCTGCTACATCACCTTGTCTCAGCTCTACCAACCCTCTCATAGACTTTAGAGCCCTTGGCTCATCTCTAAGTCACAGTTGCCCTGCTCTTAGGGCCAGGCCAGCCTGTGGCTAGCCCTAATTGACTTGCGGATACCCTAGTTATAGCACAGATCACATTGTGTTCCCCTTTAATGCCTCTCAGACTGTCTTGGCATACAATCTGAGGTCCTCAGCCTTCCTTCAGACAGTCAACTCAGTCTCCTTCAAATAGAGTTACATAGGTCTCCTTGTTGCAGCCCAGACTAGGCCATACTCCAGCCCTCTTCTAGAGCTAGTTACCTTAAACTCAGACTAGCCTCAATCAAACCACAAAAGAATTTTGGCCTTCTCTTATGGTTGTTATTCTTGCACAAGTGAGGCCATCCACATTGTCTTTTAGGCTGACTTCAATGGCTGCTCTTTTCACAAGATTTTGATAGCACGCTGAATTTTCTACAAGATAAACAATAGAAACAAATTTTATGATTTGATAATTAATACCTAATGATATTTAACAATTTATCTTTATGCCACCAATATCACTAAACAATTATACACAGAAAATCTCAACAGTAATGTAGTGAAAATAGTAGAATCATAAAGAGACTACCATGCACAAAATAGATACAACAAAACTTTCCTTGGGAAACACAAACTTGGGAGAAAACCCAGCAAGTCTTCTTGTAACAGATATTTTCTTCAACAAGGTTTACAAATCCAAATTGTCTGTCGAAGTTTCTAAGTTTACTTAACTTAGAAACCCTTCATGCACTTTTTTTTATTTATTCCTACCTACTTGTTAATTTTTCTTTAACAAGTTATTTACAAAGTAAATACAGAAAATAAACGCCAGTGCATGCTCAACATATTACAGATCAGCAACTAAAAGAAACAAGAACAAACACACCACATGACACAACTATTTTTGCACCAATGTCCCCGGAAAAGCCTAATGCGAGAAAACCGGTGCAGCTATCTAAGGGTTTTCTTGTTAAGCAATATCATAGTACAATTTGGGTACTGTAACTAGCCCACCCAACACTAAATTTCCATAGAAGCTATACCTCACAGTTTGAGAGAAATCTCCTGGTTGAAACCCCGATAAACCCTTACGGTAGCTCCTTAGCACAAAATTGCTCCTGCAACCCCAGCGTTTGCCCAATCTGGACTGCGTCATCTCCTCTCTGTTTCACACTGGCCCTGCATCAGCCTTTCCTGGCCTGCATCAGCCCCAAGAGGCCCTGCGTCAGCTCTGGGTGCCTCTGCATCAGCTATGCTGGCCCCCCTGGTGCTCTGCGCAGCACTTGGCTGCCTCTGCGTGGCCCTGTGTGAGCCCTTCCTGTACTGTGTCACCCTCCTTGGTTGTTACGCTGCTCTCCCGGCACAATCTCTGCCTTCTCTGTTCATCTGTACTCAATGCCCCTTAACTTCTCTCCCAATCACTAATTCTATCTCTCTTAGCAAACCCCACTCTAAAGAATAGAATGACTGATCATCTGGTGTAATCTCCAAGTGACCCTCAAGCCTCCTCTTATACTTTTCCTATTGACGATTCAACGGCTGAGAGTAAGTCCCTAATCAACAGCTAAGATTAGATTTGGCTTGATCCATGTCTTTTGGACCACTCTAATACATATTCATATTAATACTCATTAATATTTTATTTTCCCTAAGTTTAAACTTTGGGACTCCATTAAAAATATTAATTATTTTAATATCTCCTGATCTATTTAGAATCTGCCCAAACCCTTTCTGGGTATTGGAAGTCTCATGTGCCCCAACCTCTCCACCAAATTTGTGGCCAAAGC
>APFE031654171.1:156372-202689 GCA_000404065.3 Pinus taeda
AATGTGTGCATTTACCCCAAGGGACACACCCTTTCATGGTGGGGCCGACTTGTCCCTTTTGAGCCTACATAAAACCCAAAAATAAATTTTATTTTATTTTAATTTCCATCATTCTTCTAGGCCGACTTAGGAGGCCTTTTGGCATGCAGGAATACCTCCAAATGCTACACAAAAATCAATAGAAGTGGCACCATATAATGTCTCAGATGAGCACATTGATCTGATATAAAAGGATGTTAAAATTGGCAACTAGGGCCAAACTCCATGTGGGTCATCTTATTCATGGCTGATAATATTTTTATTAGATTCCTCTCGTCAAGAGGTGTAGGATTGATCTAAAGATCATCCAATTCTGATAAGTATTTATGGAGATATGAATTTATTTTGATTATGGAATAATTATCAAGCTGACCAACAATTCATGTAGGCTTAGAAGCCCAACAATCGCATCTATTCAATCATCAACAGTTGTGTATAAATACAAGAGGTCTTTTCCTCATTTGGACACACTAATCATCACATCTCTCTCTCTGGTGCGCGGCGAAATCTTGCACTGGTGCACAGCGAAATCTTGGACTGGTGCACGGCAAGGTCTCGGACAAGTGCACGGTGAACGACTCACCGGTGGAGACTTGACAAGTTCGATCTAAGGTTTGCTGCCCTAGTTTAGTGTTGATCTAGGGTTTGTTGTTGCTGATGTAAATCAGATTTATGTACTATTTCTCTCTGCTGAATTATTGAAGATAAAAGAAGATTTGATCAAAGGGTTTCCCCATATTGGGATTTGTCCCTGACTAGCCGCCACATCTTGTGTCTCTTGTCTTGGCTTGTTTTCTGTTGATCATTTAATGTTCTATTTGCACTTTACATATGCACATGTGATTGCTAATCTATGAATAATAATAAGAAAGAGAAGTAAACTGCTCTAAGCATAGAACATACCATAAATTAACATGGTATCAAAGCTGAGGTGAAGACAAAACTCAAGCAAGAGCAAGAGCAATCACCGAAGAGAAGATTGGTAAGGCTATCCTAAAAGAACTATGGGGTCCTCAACACTCTTCCCTGTCGAAGAAAAGCTCCGTGAAGAGTCTGACTATCACGGATAGAAGATGTCTCTTGATCTAACCTTAGAAGATCAAGGAGTGTTGGACCATGTGAGAGGCATATTGTTGAGCCTCCATCAAATTCACCCAATGTTGCCAGGAACAAATGGAAAACCGGTAAAGTCAAAACAAAGAAGATCATCCGGACTCTATCAACAAGCGCTTGGTAGCCTATGTTTCTGAGCTGAACACCTCCAAGGAAATCTACGATAGACATGTGAGTTTATTTAAAGTTAAAGATGCCTTAACTCTTGTGTTTTGAGCTGATTCATTATATCAGGTCGGTGGAAGTCCGCTAGGTGTCATATCTTGTGACACATCTCTTCAGTCCAAACTTTGGCATTGGAGGTTTGCCCACCTTCATTATAAAGCCCTACTCGATGTAAGACAAATGGTGACAAGGATGCCCGAATTCTGAGTAGAGAAAGAAGGTGTATGTCCGGGACGTATCGAAGGAAAGCTCAAAAGGAGACCATTCCCCTCAAGCCAAAGCAAGAAGTCTGATATATTACAGTTGGTTCACTCAGACATATCCAGTATGATGCATGTGAACTCCTTGGGAGGATATTCATATCACCTTACTTTTATAGATGGCTATTCTCGAAAGACTTGGACATACTTCTTGAAAAAGAAGGATGAAGTGTTATCTTGGTTTCGACACTTCAAAGCCCTAATCAAATCAAACCAAAAAGAAGATCAAGATACTTAGGACTAATAATGGGACTGAATATGAAACTAACGAGTTTCATGACTTTTGTAAAGAGGCTGGCATTAAGAGGGAGACTACTACACCATATACTACTGAACAGAATGGTGTGGTGGAAAGGAAGAACCGTACAATTATGGAAGCTATCTGTGCCATGCTCCATGATCAAAGACTTCCGAAGTTTCTATGGGCCGAAGTTGCAGACACCGCCGTATATGTACAAAACCGATGCCCTCACCAAGCATTGGGTTCCAAGACTCCTGAAGAAATGTTCACCGGTAAGAAACTTGACGTATCTCATTTTAGAATTTTTGGAAGCCCTACATATTTTCATGTGTAGAAAGAGAAAAGGAATAAATTGGGTGCATCTGGAAAGAAAGGAATCTTTGTGGGCTATGGTGAAAATACTAAGGGCTATAGAATCTATGTTGCCGGTCAAAGGGAAGTCGTGATTAGTCATGATGTCACCTTTGACGAAGATATGGCCCTCAGCAAGGTGCACAACCTTCTGACTTTGAGGAACTCTCAAGAAGCCGACACTAGGGAACCAAAAGAGAAGAATGATGAAATAATGTCTGATGTGGAAGAACCCATGGATCCTATTGATCCACCTAAGCCCTCCTCTTCCAGGAAGAGGCCCTCTTGGCTTAGGGAGGTACTCGATGATGCTGAAGGACACACTGCACCCCGAGGAACCTTCCATGAAAGTGAGAAACCCAACAGATATCAAGGTTACCTGACCATCATGAGCACGATCATACAAAATGAGCCTTCATCATTCTCAGATGCCATCAAACATCAGGTATGGAAAGATGCTACGACCGAAGAATATGAGTCTATTATGAAGAATGATGTCTGGGAAGTAGTTCCCAGACCCCAGACAAAACAGTTGTCACTTTTAAATGGCTTTACAAGATAAAGCATGCAGCAAATGGAAGTACAGAAAAATATAAGGCTCGTTTTGTCGCTCGTGGCTTCTCCCAGAAGGAAGGTATAGACTATGATGAGATATTTGCACCTGTTGCCAAATATACCACCATTCGCTTGATCATAGCCCTTAAGGCTTCACAAAGATGGAATCTACATCAGATGGATGTCAAGACAGCGTTCTTGCATGGTTCGATCAAGGAAGAGGTCTACGTGGAGCAGCGCAAAGGATTTGAGATTCATGATAAAAACCTCATGTATGCAGGTTGAAGAAATGTAGCAAGATGATTAGTTCTCCTGTGAGGTCTGGATGATGTGTTCTCCATGACAAAATGTAGCAGGATGATTAGTTCCCCTGTGAGGTCTGGATGATGTGTTCTCCATGACAATTGTAGCAGGATGATTAGTTCTCCTGTGAGGACGGGATTGATTAAGTTCTCCTATCGAGGCATCCTACCCATGCAGTCAAGGACTCATGGGAAGTACCTCTCATCTGATCAATGAGCAGGGAAATGAAGATAGGGACCATAGTAGTACCGACAGACACATCGCTGTATCTACCATACTCCCTATGCTAGGATGACCTTCATTGATTTGGGATCAATGATACTGGTCTGGGACCAGTGTAGGAGTTGTACCCACTATGACGCTGACTTCGAGTCAGTTGAGACTGGTCTAGGACCAGTGGTACACACTCTAAGACTAACTTTGAGTCAGTGGAGGATGATACTGGTCTGGGAGCAGTGGTAGGAGTTGTACCCCCTATGACACTGAGGGTTGGTTGAGACTAGTCTGGGACCAGTGGTACACACTCTGAGACTGACTTTGAGTCAGTATGATACATCCTCAATCATTTCTTCTTCTTCATAATTTGGACAAAAGCAGAGTAGAGCAGAACAGAATAGAGTAGAGCAGGCAGGATAGAGCAGAGAAGAGCAGGGGTCTAATTGTACAGGGCAGTACATTTGATGGATGAATAGTAGCGACAGACAGACAGATTGCAGATGGAGTTCTCCCTAGTTGAGAGGGAGTGTTAAAATTGGCAACTAGGGCCAAACTTCATGTGGGTCATGATCATCTTATTCATAGCTGATAATATTTTTATTAGATTCCTCTCGTCGAGAGGTGTAGGATTGATCTAAAGATCATCCGATTCCGATAAGTATTTATGGATATATGAATTTATTTTGATTATGGAATAATTATCAAGCCGACCAGCAACTCATGTAGGCTTAGAAGCCCAACAATCGCATCTATTCAATCATCAACAGTTGTGTATAGATACAAGAGGCCTTTTCCTCATTTGGACACACTGATCATCACATCTCTCTCTCTGGTGCGCAGCGAAATCTTGCAATAGTGAGCGGCGAAATCTTGCTCTGGTGCACAGCGAAATCTTGGACTGGTGCAAGGCGATGTCTCGGACTGGTGCATGGTGAACGACATTTGTTGCCCTAGTTTAGTGTTGATCTAGGGTTTTCTGCTATTGATGTAAATCAGATTTACGTACTATTTCTCTCTGCTGAATTATTGAAGATAGAAGAAGATTTGATCAAAGCGTTTCCCCATATTGGGGTTTGTCCCTGGCTAGCCGCCACATCTTGTGTCTTGTCTTGGCTTGTTTTCTGTTGATCGTTTAATGTTCTATTTGCACTTTACTTATGCACATGTGATTGCTAATCTATGAATAATAATAAGAAATAGAAGTAAACTGCTCTAAGCATAGAACATACCATAAATTAACAAAGGAGAAAAGGGTACGAAGTATGGAGATCGAAGACAAGGAAGTTAAGACTCAAGAATCACCAATGATTTTTTGTTTAACATTCTCCCTTTTCCATACTTGAGGACTGTATCTATATCTGAAAACCCCAATCTAAATATGAAGGCCATGAAAAGCCCTATAATCCAAGCAAGGCACAACCCTAAAAAAATCCCTAAAATAATCCCAGAATAGGAACCTTGGGTTGATGGTTTGGTTCTTAACCATTCAACCCTAATCTGCATCCACGAAAGCACCTTGTTTAACCATAAATCTCACACCCACATAACTAGGCTCCTCAAGAAAATCTCTTTACGGATGCTTGTAAGGGAATCCACAAAAGCAACCCACAATGAAAAACAGATCTCATCCAGGGTGCTCAAACATAACAAAATCTACAGATCAATAAAGCAGCATGTTATCCACTGGTAGAACCTCCTTCAAAGTGCTTTACATCTCTGAGAACAACCTCCAGAAAAGCACAGATTAATCCTATAATTTAGGCACTGAGGATGTAATAAAAGAAGCTGATTAGAGAATGGAGAAATCTCTAAGTCACTGACCCTAGAAGACTAAAATTAGCTAATGAGAAGTGCCCTTCTTATCAAGATATGAGAAGATAACACCTGCAGACGAAGTCTAAGAATACCCGCCGGCAAAGCACCCTTCCTAGAACTCCAATCTTGGTGAAAATACTTTTCATGCAGTACCTATATCAAACGCCAGCAGGTGTTTTCCCATGTTGAAAATCAGACATCATAATCTCTGCCAACAGCATTCGAAAATTACTAAAACAAATTGCCTCTGAATGATGAAAAATTCAATTGAAAAATAAGCCAAGAATAGCTTACTCTAGGCACCTCCCTTGCGTGAATCAATACTCAAAGTGGAGCTCATAGCTCTACTTGATAACCTCACAAAGTGATAATACTTGCTGTTTTTAGGGTCTGTTCTGCAGGCTTATACCTTCTGAAATCAATATCAAATCATGCATATACCATTGGTGAACTAATGACAGTAATTTTCCAAGTAAAACTAGCAAGGAGGGTGCTTCTCGTCAAACCAAAATCAAGCCTGAACCTGATGACTTATCCTTCAAGAAAGTACTGGTGCAAATGAAGGTATGGACTGATCAATCCTCTTCAAATTCTTAATAAGACCAGCAATGAAAGCACTGTCATCAATGATAAAACAGTGATGCAACACCTGCACAAATCTGCTTAAAACACCATCGTTATCTTCTAGATACAATGCAAATCCATGCTGCAAAAGGTGAGTATATCAGTCCCTATAATTTGCTCAGTATTAGCATAATTACTCTAAAGACTGAAGATTACTCCTGATTTTAAGCAATTCACATCATTCAGATCAACTCTGACATTTGCTGATAAGAAAGTGTGATAAAGTGCACCAGTGCTGATCATAACAGCACCTTACTTAAGTTAAATCAGTCCTCGACAACTTTAAAGATGTTGTCTATAAAAGGTACAACTATCTCACTTGGTTGCTGGCCGAAAAACCATCTATACCTTACTAAGCAGGCAACCTCCCAAAACAAATATGCTTTGTCGTACGTGTGCAGTGAAGAAATATGAAATGATGATCGTCACAAAACAATATTGGCTACCACTCTTATTAGATCATCCTGCAATTTCTGGTTGAAGAACTTGAAGTTTCTCATAAATCACGAACCTGAGAAGCAGACACTTTTTAACATGGTTGATACTAGGCTTCCACAAAGTGAAAGCTTGACTCCTCAACAACATAGATTTGCGTAAGTTACAAATTTCAGTGTTGGCATAGTTATTACTTGTGAAAATGAAAATTCAAGATAGTGAAAATGAAAATTCAAGATAACAAATCATTAAATAATTGATAAGTAGCAAGATGGTGAATGCAATAGAGAGTGCATATTTATACAGTTGACTGAGGGATGCAACCTTACATAAAGTTATAATATTTAACATAAAATATTACTTTAATACATGGCATATTACAGAATCTAATCAAAGAAAGGTCTTACAGAAAGTTGTATTTCACAACCCTTTTATCTCCTACCTACCTCCAGTAGAGAGAGAGAAAGAGAGATAGAGAGAGACCTGAAATATGTCAGAAAGAGACTCCTTGCCAAGTGAAAAGGAGATGAATTCAGCATGCCATGCAACTAGCAAGCATGTATGGATATATATGTGTTTGTAGTGCGTGAGAAAAAGAGGGGGGGAAGAGAGAAAGACCTGGCGTATGTCAGAAAGAGGCCCTTTGCCAAGTGAAGCTGTTGTGCCAGTAAAGTCAAGTACATCATCAACTAGCTGATATGCTAATCCCTGCCAAACAATATTAAATCAAATTTTCCAGGTGCACCAGGATCCACACATAAGCTAAAATCTCCAGAAATAAAAGCAAGCTATTGGTACCTCCTAGGACAATATAATATACGAAGTAATGACTATAAACTCAACAAAAATATCTATTGAGAAAATTATCACTGAAAACATTGCCAACTAACAAATAATTTCTTGACATGGTGCAAAATAAAAGTACACTAGACTGAAATGAACAACTCTGAGATGATCAAATAAATGATTGGTGATCCTATGTTTCATGGATAAAAACAAAATTTATTTTCCAGAAAGGAAAACTTTAATTGCTTAAACAAAATGAAACATGTACGCAGTAAGCTAGTCACTACAAAAAGCAATGGTAATGATGGGTTTATGCAAAAAAAGGTGTGAAAGTATTGGTTGCAAGGGAATTTTGTTTTCTTTAGCCTTAATCTCCACTTTTCATTTCACTTCACAATTGGCAGTAATCTCATTGATCATTGTCATATAATACTAGTTTTCACAGCAAGCTAGTAGGATGCCAAGTTGCCAACAAGTACTCAGTGATTACTAGGTCTTCCAGTGTATTTTTGTTACTTTATCTTTTCATCATGTGTTCTAGCCAATGTTTTAAAAACCGGAACCTGTGACTGGACCAGTCCACCTAATGAACCGGTTTCAAACCGGAACCGGTCGAACCAAGACTGGTCAGGTCTAAACGAACCAATTTTAGAAAAATACATTACATAATTAGTTTTTAATGAAACAAAACTATTTTGAAATTTGAAGATTTAAAACCATGATTCCAAGCCAATAGAGACAAAATAGACAAAGTTTGCTCATTTATATACCATGTAAGGGTGAAGATATCAAAATAGCACCGAGTGCAATACATATCATCGACAAAATAGTAAAATACATAAGCAATGAGGCTCTAAATGGCCTATAAAGTCCAAAAACAATGCTGCAAGCTATGAAGCCACTAGCCTACTACAAGTCTACAGTGTACACATGATCAATCATCAAGTTCATCACCACTACTAAACACAGGATCATCATCAGGATCTGATTCAAAGTATGAGGATGCCTCAGCCTGACCTGCAACCTCAGTAGCAATGCCACTGAAACAATAGAAGTAAACCTAATGGAAGCATGAGTTTGTCGACCTACACAACTAGTGCCTTCCATTGGTTCTTTGCCTTTCCTTGATGCCGCCACTGATCCTGGTTCTAATGCCGCCACAAAATCTGCTTCATCCCCCGCTAATGCCATGTCAATATCAAAATCAGCATCAAACACAAGATCTTTAGTCTCCTCCACCCATTCTGATGTTGGATCAATATCGTCCAACAAAATGGGATCTAGATCAGGTGTTTTGTTCATCATTTGGTTCTTCCTTAGTAGAAGGTTGTATTGCACGAAAACAAAATCATTTAACCATTTTTGTTCCAAACGGTTTCTCTTCTTCGTGTGTATGTGCTCAAAAATAGACCAATTGCGCTCACAACCTGAAGCACTACAAGTTTGGTTGAGGACTCTAATTGCAAACCTTTGCAATTGAGGACACTGGCCACCAAATGACTCCCACAAATGTGTTGCAAAGAAAAAGACATTAATTAGTAACTTAGTTTATAATTTGAATTGTAAATTTGTAAACAATTTTAACTTGAAAAGAAAAACAAATTGGAAATTGGAATTACTTACCTGGTTGATCCACATCTCTTGCCATCTTTGCCAAGTTTTTGCCAAAGGTACCACCTGCCATATTGAAAACAGTAAGTTGTCTATGCATTTCCAACTGGTCTGCATGGGTAGGGACCATGCGCTCCATGCAATCAATCAATCTAGCTCTGACCTCCCCATCCTGCAGATCTCCTAGCCGATCTTTATAATGATTCTTTGGGTTCAAAAAATACCCAGCTACATGTATAGGATGATGGAGTTGATTGTTCCATCTATTATCAATGATCTCCCATATACGCCCATATTTAGCTAACCTATCCTTGTAAGTTGCCCGTATCTACTCCTTTGCCTGATCCATAGCCTCATAAATGTAGCCCATGGCCAATTTTTCCCCATCCACTATCCTTAGCACCTTAACAAGGGGCTCGGTAATTTTCACAAACTCTACAGACCTTTTCCAAAAATAATTGTCAAACACTTTCTTTTTGGTGTGTTTTCCATCTTGTCTACGAGCCCACCGAGATTCAGTCCATTCATCAGAAGAAAACATTTTCTGTAGGATTTTATGTTGACCATTGAGACATTGCAACGTGAGGGAGTTGCAAATCTCGTAATTGCAGGCCTAACAAGCTCTTTGCCCCCAGTGTTTTTCCTCAATAGGTTCAATACCCATGAGTGGTTGTAAATGTATTTTGTAAAGCACTTGGCATGCTCTACAGTGTTTTTTACCAACTCCACTTTGCCTATGTCCTCGAGCATGAGGTCTATGAAATGTACAGCACATGGTGTCCAAAATATGGTCCTATATTTGGACTCAAACATCTTTCCAACAAGAACATAGTTTGAGGCATTATTGGTGATGACCTACACAACATTCAGCTCCCCAACTTCCTGAATAATTTCATCCAAAAGCTCAAATAGAAGGGTTGCATCCTTCACCTTATCAGATGCATCAACTGATCTCAAAAACATGGTTCCTTGAGGGCAAGAAATAAGGAAAATAATGATAGTGTGGTTCTTTCCATCAATCCATCCATCTAACATGATGGAACAACCTGTTTTGAGCCATGAATCTTTATACTCAGCCAAATACTCATGAGTGTAAGATATCTCTTTTTGCAAAAGAGCTCCACCCAAGTCATGCATATTAGGGCCTTTGAAGCAAGTCATGCATATTAGGGCCTTTGAAGCCCTTTCCTGCAGCTATAACAGAGCCCCACATAGCTTGGTAATAAGGTGAGCGAGCAGCATTAAATGGGATATCTGAATCATACCACCATCTATTAATGTATTGATGAGAAGTTTCTTTGCATTGTTTTTTACAATGTTGATCCAAAGTGGGTTGACAACTTGGCTAGAAGGAAGTGGGATTAAAAGAGGCAATGTTGGCAGAAGATGAGAAATAACTTTGGATGTTTGTTCTCTTTGTTCCTTTTGATAGTTGGCCAAAAGAAGGATGAACATAGTGAAAGGGGTCATTGGTGGAAGGGATAGAAGAGGAGTCTTGAATCTCATAATCATCATACCCATTCTCTTTCATGGCTTCTACTAATTCCCTCTTCCTTGCAATGTCATCTTGGATGGCCTTCTCCCTAGCCTTATCCTCATGAAACTTTTCAAGCTTGGAAAGGTATTCTGCCCATATAGGACCTAGCACTGCATTTGGTGCATTACATGGTTTTACTTGGCCTCTTACCCCAGCCAAGTGTTGTTTCAATCTAAAAATACCCCCACCTCCAACAGATTTATGGCATAATTTGCATATCATTTTTCCATCAATTACATCACAATGAGCCCATGCACTGTCATTTCCTTTTGGAGCCATGTTTGCTTGAAATAATTACAACTTGCAAAGAAATCTACCATTTAAAAAAGAATTGTAGCTAAGAAACATGGAAAACCAAAGCCAAATTTAGGAAAACAAATGCACATGTAGCCTCCAAAATTTGATGGCATAGAACTAGAGATTTGATAGCATAGATGATACAAATTAGAAGTTTATAACACATAAAAAAATTTAATACATGGACAGCAGTCAAATGAGGAATTCTCAAGTGAAAATCCTTACCTGGAAATGCAAACTAGCTTCCTTAGCCTCCTCTTGAAGATGCCAACTCCACTAACAGCTACAAACTATCTCCAAAATAGCTCCAACTCCAACTCCAAGCCTCCAAGATGACAACTCCAGCAAAAACTCAACACTCTCCAAGCTCCCAAGCAAACTCACAAATACTCCAAATGAGATGTGTGAGACAAATGGGACGGAGCAGGGCCTCTTAAAAGCTTGGAGAGGGTATTTTTTGAGGGTAAGGACCCTTACTTTCCCTCCAAAACACCCTAAGCACCTTGGAGAAATCGTTGCGTGGGTCCTCCTCGGCCGTGGTAGCTAACCGGACGGTTAGGAGCGGTTAGGGCAAAAAAACAGCAAAGTGGGGAGATTGACCAGGTTTTTAAACCGGTTTGACCTGGTGGCCTTGCTAACCGGCCAGTTTGAGCAGTTACATGTTCACACCGGCTAGATTCTAAAACACTGGTTCTGTTGATCACTGGAATTGGAAGTTGTAACACGATGGTGTTGGTTTTCAAGGTTGCTCCAAAAGTGTTTAGAGTCTAGACCATGCTTGGGGGTGCTTAAAGTCATGTGGGAGGCACACTGTATGGACAACCCTTGGGTATTCCATAATGGACATGCTCGTGGGAGGTGACTTGCTCATTCATTACTTGACCTTGTATGGATACTTATGTGGCATTCTTCCTTGCAGTGTTGAATGCCTAGACAGTTTGGCCACTCCTTCATGCAATGTGTACATGGAGGATGGTTGCTTGCTTAGGAGGGGACTTGACATGGACAAGGAACATTGGGCAATTGGGAGGAAGGCATTGAGCCCAAGATGGCATGGTGATAGGTGGATGCTCCCATGGAGGCTTGACCTTCACCTGAGGAGAGTTGGGTTGAGGGAGTAATCATCTAGGTGGGGTGGGCCAAAAGGAGCACATGACCTAAGAGGAGCAGTAATGCTCTAGACACTTCATGAGGTGGAGTGTTGCAGACATCTCATGGAGCACTCATGCCTTGGAGCCTTGCTTGTTAGACATCTTCACTCAAGAGCTTGACATGTGTTACTTGTAGAGGGAACACACCACATGAGGGCCTACTTGTGTAGAGTTAGGTTTCTTTTAGTGGATTAGGTCCACTTTATATTGTTGGCCTCACTTACCTCTCATATAAATGGGGAAGCAAGAGAATGTTTTCAGTCATTCACTCACACACTCGTTAGATATGTGGAGAGTGGAGTGCATTGGTCTCTCTCTTTTGTACTCTTCATTGTATTATCTCTCTTTACCTTGGAGCGCTAGAGTCCTTGGAGAAGTTCAAGCAAAATTCCAAGGTTGGGATTTTACCTTAAGTAAGCATGGGAGCTAGGGTTTGTGATGAAGCCTAGGGAGGAAAAGATACAATTATATCTTGTACCTCTTGTTATAGAAGAAAACTAGGGTTTTGTGACATGTGGAAACCCTAGTGTGAATTGCTAAGTGTGTTGAAGACAAGAAAAGGAGACTCTTTGAATCTGCCAAGGAGAACATTCCAGTGATGATGTCACTTTGTTAAGGATGCTTGGCTGAATGACCAGCTTTGGTAGGATTGATTCCTACCTAGGAGTTAGTGGTTAGAGACTTCATGGTTTCCCTAGCTAGGGTTTTAAGAGCTTGAAATTGTACACGCATGTGCATATACTTCATCTTTTATACATTAATAAAGTCTTCCAGTTGTCCAATGAATGTGTACTTGCAGATTTGAATTTTAGCTTGTGTTGTCTTCTTGATTGGGTAAATTCCAGCACTTGTTGTTTTTGTTGGTTTAATATAACAAGGGGCTGAAAACGGTAGTTCCACAAAGTATCTGAGACGTGGGGACTGGGGAGCGGGGAAACGCAGGAGCAACCTATGCAAAAAGCTCCCACCAATTTTTAGGAAACGTGGGGGGGTTGTTGGGGTCTTTACAAAAGGGACCCTGACAAAAATAGTAAAATACTAAAAAGTTATAATTATATCATTGCAATTTTATAATTTAATTGTCTTTGTTGAATTTAGGCTTCTGTGATCCATATCAAGTTTTTGAGAAGAGTTTTCGGCGAAAATTACATCATAATTCATTTCTCGACACATTTTGAACCACCAAGTGTGGTTAATCGTCAGGACAGGTTGAAGAACCAGATCATGGCTGCAGGATAGAGAGAGAGCAGATCATCCAATGGCTACATTTGACCAGGAAACGGATATATTAGACTGGGTAATAGGATGGGACCAACAGATAGGTAAAAGGAAATATAATTAGTTAATTAATTAATTAGTTAGTTTTATTATATTTATTTCTTTTGTGATTAAATGTAATTTCTTGTATTTAACTAAATTGAGAGTAAACTAAGAACTAACTAAGAGACTTTCTTATTATTTAAATCTTCATAAACTATATAAAGACTTATATTATTATTATTATATGAAATATTAAGAAGAATTAACAAATGATTAATAACTAGATAACCTAATTAGTTAATTAGTTCTTTGACTTAATTCTAAATTTAATAAATTTAACTATATTAAATATGTAGCAATTTCTATTAGAATATAAATTAAAGTCAATGAAGAATTACAGAAAAATATAACTATTTTCAATTAGTCAGTTAATTCGGTTAATAATTATATTTATTTATATTATTTTACTCAAGGTATAATAGATTAAATGGTTTATCCCATTTTAATTCTTTTCATCTATGTTCAGGTATAAAAGATTTTTATTTATTTATATATTAAGTTAAATAATTAAGGCGTAAAAAAAAATTAGAACCCATTTAAAAACATCTTATTCCTAATTTTAAGTTAGAAAAAAATTAAGATTAAAATGAATAAATAAATCACTGAATAAAAATTGTTGAAGTTTCTAAGTTTACTTGGTTTAGAAACCCTTCATGCACTTTTTCTTATTTATTCCTACCTACCTGTTATTTTCCTTTAACAAGTTATTTACAAAGTAAATACTGAAAATGAACACCAGTGCATGCTCAACATATTATAGATCAGCAACTAAAAGAACCAAGAACAAACACACCACATGACACCATTATTTTTGGAACAATGTCCCCGGAAAAACCCAATCCGAGAAAACTGGTGCAGCTATCTGAGGGTTTTCTTATTAAGCAATTTCAGAGTACAATCTGGGTGCCGAAACTCGCCTACCCAACAAAGAATTTTCTTAGCAGCTATACCTCACAGTTTGAGAGAAATCTCATGGCTGAAACCCCAAAAAACCCTTCTGCTAGCTCCTCAACACAAAACTGCTCTGCAACCCTAGTGTCTGCCCAAACTGGACTGCGTCAACCCCTCTCTGTCAAACGTTGGCCTTATGTCAGCCTTTCTAGGTATGCGTCAGCCCCAGGAGGCCCTGCATCAGCTCTGGGAGCCTCTACGTCAGCTGCGTTGGCCTCTTTGGTGTTCTGCGCAACATTTGGCTGCTTCTGCGTGAGCCCTTGCTGGCTTTGCGTCACTCTCCTTGGCTGCTGCGCTGCTCTCCCAGCACAATCTCTGCCTTCTCAATTTCTCTGTACTCAATGCCCCTCAGCTGCTCTCTCGATCATTGATTCTATCTCTCTTACAAAACCTTGCTCTAGAGAATAGAATGATTGATCATCTGGTGTGCTCTCCAAGTGACCATCAAGCCTCCTCTTATACTTTTCCTGTTGACATCTCAACGAATGAGATTAAGTCCCTAATCAACAGCTAAGATTAGATCTGGCTTAATCCATGTCTTTTGGACCACTCTAGCACAGATTCATATCAATACACATTAATATTTTATTTTCCCTAAGTTTAGACTTAGGGACTCCATTAAAAATATTATTTATTTTAATATCTCCTGATCTGTTTAGAATTTGACCAAACCCTTTCTAAGTATTGGATATCTCATGTGCTTTAGCCTCTCCACCAATTTTTGTGGCTAGAGCACATCCGATGCTACCGCAAATCAACACTCCCTCTTAGCGAGCACTATGCTCTAGCAATATTCCTCACTAAGTATTACTCTGATCATCCGACATCGGTACCTATGCTAATGTTAGGCCTTCCTGCCCAACATCCTCTGCACTGCTGCCTACTGTACTATTGCCCATGGTTCTGCCACTGCCACTGCTGCATCTGTACGACAGCTCCCTCTGCATCCGTGCTATTGTTGGTCCTTCCTCCTAGCACTGCATCTGCACTGCAACTCCCTCTGCATCTACGCTGCTGCTGGTCCTTTCTCTTAACACTGCATCTGCACTGCACCTCCTCTCATCATGTTGCATCATGTTGCTCACTACTGCATTGCAACTCAGTTACTGAGAAGTAAGTAATTGATCTCCAACTGACCTCCTTGTTGGGCTAGAAACACCCATTGATGTTGAAGCTCCCTCTGTCGCTGACAAGTGCTCCCTCTCTCTAACCTCTGTGATGTTGCAACAACTCCCTACATCTCACACCATTGCACACCTCGTTATGCCTTCCTGCATTGGTGCAACACTCCTGTGCCTCTTGCACTGCTGCAGCCTACTAGCTCTGCGTTGTCTTGGGACTCCTGCATTGTAGCTCTCTTTGTCGCCCCATCTGCATCCGTCTCTACCCACTCAGCCAGTCTTGCTACTCCTCGTCGGGGCTCCCGTAGCAAGGTCTAATCCAAGAGGCTGGGTACCTCAAGGATCCTACCCCTCATCGCCTGTAGTCCATCTGACTACAACTCGATGTCTCCCCACTTCTTCTCAAGTGGCGCATGTGCACTCATGGCACAGTCATAGTCTGTCAAAACTTCCTTCTCTGCTCATGTTAGCGCTGCCTTAGTATCAAAAGACTCTCCCTTACTCTTCTTCCTTGGACACTGGGTCGCATAATGACCCATCTCCCCATAGTGGAAGCACTTGATCTTGGAGAGATCTTTCTTCTTCCACTTCTCCTGCTTTCCCTCAGATGCTAGGGCCACATCCTCCTCCTCCTGCTTGACCTTGATCCCTTTGTTGCTGCTACCTGTCTTTGACTATCGTCTGATCTCTTCCTAGCGAAGCACTGCCCACATCACATCCCAAGGTAGGAGAGTCCCTCTACCCAGGACTCTTTGGATAAACACTTCCCACTCTTCTGAGACAGCATTCAGGGTTGTCCTCATCATATGCTCCTGATCCGGTGTCGCTCCTATAGCAGTCAACTGATCTCGAATCTCATTCAGTCCTCCGAGGAAGGAGTTAATCGTTTGACCCTTCTTGATCTGATACGACCTCATCTAGTTCTCGAGCAGCATTCTTCTCTACACAGAAGTATGCTGGTACAGGTTCTTGAGAGCCTCCCACATCTCAACTGTCGTTTCCTTCTCGACTATATGTGGTACCACATGATCCTTGACCCTGTCAAGGATAATGCACTTGGCCCTCGCCATCGCTTCTTCGTACTTGTCATTATCATTTGGGTCGACTAGGATAGTTATTTTCTTCAAGGCGAAGTTCTTGACACGATTCCTGCCAAGCACTGATAAGATGCTGGCCTTCCAGACTGCGAAGTTCAATGCTTCGTCCAGTCTATCCTAGTCTCTTACCCCATGTAGTGCCATGATGCTCCTCTACATCCCTCCTAGAATTTCTCTGTTCGACTCCTCTGAGTCTCTACTTCCCATCTGGAAGTTGTCTTCTGGACTACCTCTAAGCCAAGATTTCCCTCTTGCAAATCCTCCTGCCGCTTGTTGAGATGCCCCCTACTCTGATCGTCTTGTGCAGCTGCACTGTTGATCCAAGTTCCTCGGTAACAACTCCTCTGGCCCTGCTCTGTCAAGTATTGTTCTGACTATAACACCTCACCAGTTCCACTCTGCAATATTTTTGCAGCCTTCTAAACTCCAGCAACTACCTCTCTGTGAACTGCGTCATCCCCTCTCTGCCTCACGCTGGTTCTGCGTCACCACAGATGGGTCTGTGTCAGCCCTGTGATGCCCTGCGTCAGCCCTCTGGCCCTTTGCGCAGCTCCCGACTTCTTCTGCATGGCTCTAGCTGGCTCTGTGTCATACTTCTTGACTTCTGCGCTGCTAGAAACAGCTCTTGTCACCTCCAGACAGTTGTTTTCTGTTGCTATTGCTCTGCTCAGCTGATGTCTTTTAGTCCTCCTGTGATCTGCAATCACACTATGATACCATGTTGAAGTTTCTAAGTTTACTTAGTTTAGAAACCCTTCATACACATTTTCTGATTTATTCCTACCTACTTGTTATTTTTCTTTAACAAGTTATTTACAAAGTAAATACTGAAAATAAACACTAGTGCATGCTCAACATATTACAGATCAGCAACTAAAAGAAACAAGAACAAACACACCACACGACACCATTATTTTTGGACCAATGTCCCCGAAAAAAACCAATGCGGGAAAACTGATGCAGCTATCTGATGGTACAATCTAGGTGCCGAAACTGGCCTACCTAACAGAGAATTTCCTTAGCAGTTATACCTCAGTTTGAGAGAAATCTCCTGGCTGAAACCCCGGAAAACCCTTCCGGCAACTCCTCAGCACAAAACTACTCTGCAACCCCAGCGTCTGCCCAATCTGGAATGTGTCAGCCCCTCTCTTTCTCACGCTAGCCCTACGTCAGGCTTTCTAGGCCTGTGTCAGCCGCAGGAGGCCCTGCGTCAGGTCTGGGAGCCTCTGTGTTAGCTGCGCTGGCCCCTTTGGTGCTCTACACAGCACTTGGCTACTTTTGCGTGGCCCTACGTGAGCCCTTGCTAGTTCTGTATCACTCTCCTTGGCTGCTGCGTTGCTCTCCCGATCACTGATTCTATCTCTCTTACCAAACCCCGCTCTAGAGAATAGAATGACTGGTGTGCTCTCCAGGTGACCCTCAAGCCTCCTCTTATACTTGTTCTGTTGACATCTCAACGGCCGAGATTAAGTCCCTAATCAACGGCTAAGATTAGATCTGGCTTGATCCATGTCTTTTGGACCATTCTAACACAGATTCATATTAATACACATTAATATTTTATTTTCTCTAAGTTTAGAGTTAGGGACTCCATTAAAAATATTAATTATTTTAATATCTCCTAATATGTTTAGAATCTGCCCAAACCCTTTCTGGGTATTGGAGGATCTCATGTACTTTAGCCTCTCCACTAATTTTCGTGGCTAGAGCACATCCGATGCTACCCCAAATCAACAAAAAGCAGAGAGAAGAAAAGGAATAAAATGGAGAAACAAACAATCCAGAGGATGAGGGGGAAAGGACCAGAGAAAACCACAATAAAAAGAACAACACAAGGGGCACAAGCAGGGGTGGCAGGGGGCGGCTAGGATGAAAGGGCAGGGATCCAATAGCTGCTAATTTTCCCGTTGTCATCCCTATTGAGATTGCTCGGCCTTTTTTCAATTTCTATGGCCTCCCTAACTTCCAGTGATGAAAAGGCGCAATCTTGGCAATAACACGGGCCTCCTCAATACATATGTGATGCTTAGTATTTTCCACGTGTTCTTCTAGAGCGGAAGACCAGGTCCTCCCATGTTTTATGTCACCTGAGTGCTCATGAATCCTCTGATTAATAGAGTGACCAGTCTCACCAACATAGGGGGTCCCACAGGAACATGGAATAACATAGACACCTTTCATGTCCTTGGGGTCAACAGGGTCTTTTACCAATTAAGGGAGCTACGGATGGTGTTAAGGGGTCTAAAGGTTGAGGGAACATTATGCTTCCTAAGATTTCTCGCAATCTTATCAGTGGTCCCCTGGATAAATCGATGAAGGATAAATCGATGAATCATATAACTGAAACAAATTTAAAATGAAAAGGATGATACAATCATACATGTAACTATAACATTGTACAATGAAAATAAATGTTTAAACCATATTGAAGTTCCAACCTTGAATACTGAATATTGAAATAAAAGCCAAGTCTGATACATCAAGATTTAAATTTTTATAGGGTCAAGTCTAATAGATCCTATATCAAGATTCAAAACAAACTAAAGTCTAGAATTGAAGCCCAAAACAGAAAAGCAAATAACATAAGAACATATCAAATGACAAATGAGCATAATTGCTCAAGGTAATGCCTCGCTAGTCTCTACATCTAGCTGCTACATGAATAAATCAAGATCAACCATGTCACCATCTAATTCAGAATCACTTGCGTTCTCAAACATGTTGAGTGGCACACCAACCAACCCCAACTGTGTCTCATCAAATCCCTCCATATCTACTTGTGCATCACCCTCTGGATCAACATCCCATCATGTTGTTGGTCCCTTCAAATATGAAATAACCAAAAACACTTTCCCTCATCGATTCATAGTATATATATATATATTTTTTTAAATAGGGATTTGACTTGTTTTTAATGATTTGACCTCAAATGCTTTTGGAAACGCAAGAAATGTTTCCTCTTTTGGGAGGAAACTTCCCCCCTTCGAGTTTCCTCGCATTTCCGTTTTTTGGGGACGTGGGGAAACGTCCCCAAGTCCCCGAGGTACAAGGAAGCGCAGGGACATGTTTCCCAGGTTGGGGGACATGTCCTAGTGGAACACTGCTAAAAGCATTAAGAGATTTTAACAGATATTTATTAGCCATGGATGAGTAACTCCACCCATTAAAACTTTTCACTAAATTGAGCGATACATAAATACATTAAGAGATGACTCTTGGTTTCATCTTCCAAGAGCTTTAATGACTCTTAACATTCACCAATGACTCTCCATATACTTAAATTAATATTTAAAGCAATATTTACAAAATACCATGATCCCAAGTATTAGGTATCCAACATTCCCCCCAATCCAAAGGGGTGTTTGTAAGACCAGGCATATTTTTTAACTTTTCAATTTTTTCTCTTCCAAGTGCTTTGTGAAGATGTTTGCAATTTGCTCACTTCTAGAACAATGTATCAGCAAAACGCTCTTGGCCTCTACATGATGTCAAACAAACTGGTACTTCATGTTGATGTGCTTGGTTTAATCATGGAATCTACGATTTTTGGCTAACTTGAATGTAGAAGTGTTATCAATCAAAAGTGGAGTAGCATTCAGTCGTTTCACCTGCAAATCCTCTAGTACCTTTTTAAGACACACAATCTTTTTTATCACCTCTGCAATAGCCATGTGCTCTACCTCTATAATGGAATTTGTCTAAATGGATTTGTTTGTGTGATCTCAAAGAGATAGCTACTCATCCAAGACTCATGAGGTATCCTGAAGTAGACGGTCCATTCTCCCTAACACCATCAAAGTCTAAATCTAAAAGCCCAATTAGATTGATGTCATCCACTTTACAATATCTGAGTCCAAGGCCTTGAGTTCCTTTCAAGTAATTTAGAGATCTCTTTGTAGCACATCACTTTCCTTCAAAAGGCTTTTGCATGAACCTTGAGAGAATCTGAACTATGATTGAAATATCCAATCCTATAATAATAACGTAGATAACGCTCCCCACAAGTTGTCTATATTTAGTTAGATCCTGAAATTCATCTCATTCTTTTGGTGTAAGATTTAGATTTTGCTCCATTGGAGTAGAGAGAGGATTACAATCTACCATGCTAAACTTGTTCAACAAATCTCCAATGTACTTCTTTTGGGAAATGAATACATGTTTTACACTACAAGTTAGGTCAATATTCAAGTAGCAATGATGATATCCCATCTCTATCATCTCAAAAACCTTCTTTAATTATTTCCATGAGGAAACAATATATGCTTCATTGTTCCTTGTTATCAAAAGATCATTTACATACACCACTAGGTATACAACAAAGGTGGTGACTAAAATGTCTATTGTTGGACACAGTGCCAACAAGGCTTAAGATGGCCTATGAATGCTATACTATGGTTCAAATACTCTACACCTAGACCAAGACATAGGCTATTATAACTTAGGGCTTGTAAGATATGCAATGATGAGGCATTTGTTGAATTTTTTAAAACAGAAACTAATCTGATAATTACTTTCTAATGATTGTTTGATCAAATTAACTTATGTCACATGTATCATTAAGCAATTATACATAGAAAATATCAACAATAATACAATGATAACAGTAGGATAATAAACAGAAAGACAACAAATTTACCCTGGGAACACCCAACATTGGGAAAAACCATCAAACTTTTCTTCTTAGGAGAAAATTGTTCTTCAGAAAATATTTACAATTCAAATTATTCTATGAATTTGTGCCAAAATCAAGTCAAAGATACCAATCAAAACTTTGCCTCCTTAATTCACAGGGAATAGCTCCTTTACTTACCCTACACACATAGCTTCTCACAATGGACACCTCCCTTCAATCAATTGTCTTATCAACATCAAAATTGTCTGTTTAAACCTCCTTTACCGAACAGACTTCACAATACATGCTCGATAATCATCTTAAAAGGATCAATAGCTTCCAACCCCAACTCGCTAGCCTCTCCATAGTCTGAGGCACCTCGAGCCTACTCCATAAGCCTCTCAGGCCTCTCGGCTCCCCCTTCTAGGTCTGTGGCCTCGCCTCAGACAGGATGTGACCTTGTTTGTCGACACCTTGAGGCCTTTCGGCCCTATTGCTTGTAGATATAAGGCTTTTTGGCCCTCGTTAACGAGGGCTTTGACCCTCCTCTTAATCAAAGACAAAAACTCAGCCCTTGAAAAACTTCTTACACAACAGACAAAAAGACACTTGACGATTTGCTTCTTCCACTTGTACAATAGGCAAGACCTTAGAGGAGTAATTCAGCCTTCTTCTTTAAGGCAAAAACATAAAACCATCTCTAACATGTCCTCCCTTGTTGATCTGCGGCTCGCTTGCATGCTATTATTCAGAAGGATGAGATTGCAAGAATTGATCAAAGTGAAGAAGGTCATATTGTATTTATATTAGTTAGAGGGGTACTTTTAACCAAAATTCACACCCCTTCACTTGTGGGGCTAACTTGACATTTGGGGCCGACATGCAGCTCAAAATAATAATTTTAATTTTTCAATTTATACAAGTTTCTTTGGTCTACTTGGTAGGCCTCTTGGCATGCAGGAATACCTCTCGATGCTACCAAAAAGTCAGCAGCATTCAATGTCATAGAGCAGCCCAAGAAAAGTTCTTAGAATGATATCTAACAAGAACACCAAGATCTTTGTTAGGATATTCCGACACATAGGAAATAATTAAGTATAACTTGGTCTAGTGTATAATTAGGTAGAGTGTGTTTCTTTAGTATGTACTTTTTGTAACTTACAATCCGACGGTCACGATATGTTCTAGACATGAAGTGATCTGACGATTTATTCTCTGCTCGGTATTACCGACACTAGATTTGTGGCCTAACACCCGATTGGTCCATGATCTCTATTTAAAGAGCATGGAGGATCATTTGTTAGGTGACTATTCATTAGAAAAGCTTATGTAAATTTTCTTTATTTTACATTAATAAATTGCCTTAAGTGGTCGCGTAGGCTCAGGTCGTGGACTGTTTACCTCTTTGAGGGTTTTAACCACGTCAAAAATATTGTTGTACTGATCTGCGATCTGTTTTTGAGCGGTGTCCTTTGGTGTCCTATCTAAGGAACTTACCCTGTAAATTCCTACATGGTATCAGAGCTATTCGAGGACACATTCTTTGGTGATCCAAATCCAAAGTCAGTACTACTTGCATCTGATAGTTATTTCCTAGATCTATTGTTTCTGACTGCTTTCAGGCCAAGAGGACTGCTCTATTGTGTTAGAAGCATATGTTCCAGTAAGGAACCCCTTTGGCTTCATGCGAAAAGTTTCTAGTAGCTCTAGCTATGTCATTTTTAAGATCTTTAGGTATATAGTCTTTATTTGGAGTTATAGTTATTTATCTCTCTGTTTATTTTGGTTTATAGTCTTCTATAAATAAATACAAAAAAAAAAATATATATATATATATATTATATATTATATTATTACCAGATTTATACCTTTCATTTCTGCGTATGCTCTTTGCCCCACGAATCTGTGCAATTTGGGCAAACCAGAAACAGAAAAAAAGGATTTTTCTCATGCATATGCTATTTTCCGCCACGCCTTAGTGTGCTCTCGGAAAATCAGAAACATTGAAGAAAATATCTAGTTTCCGATGAAATCTAACTTTAAGTCGTAAGGCTTGGATACTTTTGCTTGTTCGTTTGGTTTGTGTGGTTGCTTTTTTGTTTTGTAGGCAAACAAGGGTTTTTCAAGTAAGCACACACCCTAAAGCTTTAGTGAACCAAAAAAAACCCCTTCCTCCTTTCCAACAATTACTAACCTTTTAAACTAGCTCACTTGGTCTAAAGTTACTTTATGAGAATAGAGGTCTTGGGTTCAAGTCTTTCTTTTTCTTGAGTTACTTTTTCAAAAAGCACATGTAACTTATGGTTTAAAGCTACTTTATGTAAAAGTGTTCTCACCCATTATAGAAAGTGAGTCACTTATAATTTTAAAGTCACTTCATCTTTTATTTAAGTTACAATTTAGTGGATAGTTCATAAACTGCCATTGTGAAAGTTACTTTCACTTGTTTATAAAAGTGGGTCACATAAAGTAATCTTTTTTTTTTAACTGAGCCAATTAGATTAAGTTTGGAAAGGGGGGAATTTTTTTTTTAAATATAACATTATCATCAACTTCCAAACATTCATGTGATTCGTTGGCATCTTCAACAACTTTTCTTCAAAAAACCATAACTTCTTCATCCGGAAGCCCTTTTTTTTTAATCGGCCTAATTTTTCGAGATCTTTCCATTTGAACACTTAGATTCAACATATACAACTTCAGTTTCTTTTAAAATGGAAATTCCATGCCTAGTTATTCTTGACAGCACCAACTATATCCAATGGCTATCCTACAACGTGGATTTACTTAGAAGTAAAGGTCTTTATAGAATACCCTTAGGCCAAGAGTCTAAACCTCAAGATTAAGATAAGCAAGCCAAATGGGAAAATAAACAAGATCAAGCACGTCAGTTGATAGGGATGTCTATTTCTCCAGACATTAGATTCCATTTTGTAGAAATTGATACCCTCGATGAAGCAATGAAAAATCCCAATAACGTTTTTGAAATAAAAAATGGAATTAAAGCCCATCAACTCAAAAATGAGTTGTTTACGTTGAACCCCAATAATTTTTTCTTCCATTCAAGATTTTCTGTCCAAGTTCAAGACCCTTAGACTTTTCTTGGAAGGTGTTAAGGTTAAGAAAAAAAATGGTAGCTTTATCTATTCTATTCTTACAAAGTTAGGACCAACTTATTTTGTGTTTGTTTCACCCTTCCATTCTACTAAAGAAGCCTTTATTTCTCAAGGACAAGACTACAAGTCCCCCTCTTTTGCTGTCTTTTGTGATTCTTTAATAAGAGAACAAGAAAAACTCTTACATCTTGGTCTTCTTAATACTGGAAACTCTTTTAGGAAAGCCTTAGCAGCCCAGCAGCAACCAAGCTCAAAGAATCCTAAAATGCAACATCTTAAAAAGAATGGTCCTAAACTAGACAAGGGTCCTAAGCAATTTCAGTCTCATAATGAAAATTCAAGCCAACAAAATGATAAGGCAACTAAAAACAAACGGAAGAAGACTAATAAACATTGCAACTTTTGTAATTGTGATGGCCACTTAGAATCGAAATGCTTTAAGAAGATGGAAGCTTGGGAAGCAGCAATAAAGAAGCATAACATCCATTTGGAGAACTCTTCAACTTCAACTTCATCTTCATTTTCAGGAATAGCACTTTATACATGTGGTTGTCAAGCATCTCGGTCTGGTTATGTAATAAATGTATCTTCTTCTTCTCATTCTCATGAGTGGCTCATTGATTCTGGAGCTTCTTATCACATGGCCAAAAACAAAGCCATGTTTTCTTCTTTAAATTATTGTAACGCCAAAAATATATATGTTGGTGATGATGGATCTCTTAGTGTTGTAGGGACTGGAACTATTCATCTAGACAATGGTCTATTTAATGATGTATTATGTGTTCCTACCTTATCCTACAACCTTCTATCTGTATATCAGATAACCCATTCAGGTGAAGGTAAAACCATTGAATTTTCACCTCATGATGTTATAATTAAGGACCTAAGAGATCCTAGACAGATTTTAGCTACTAGCATTGTTAATGATTCTACAACGTTGTATAAGTTTAACAACTTTGGGTCATCAACTCTTCCCTCGGTATTTGTTGCTCATAATAATGAAGTGAGTAAACTTTGGCATCAGTGATTTGGTCACTTAAACTATCGCTCCCTATG
This sequence comes from Pinus taeda, assembly GCA_000404065.3. Classification (NCBI taxonomy): domain Eukaryota; kingdom Viridiplantae; phylum Streptophyta; class Pinopsida; order Pinales; family Pinaceae; genus Pinus; species Pinus taeda. The sequence continues at coordinate 181,145 of APFE031654171.1, forward strand.
TTAAAAAATATGGTGACGGATCTTCCTATCGTATCTTGCAAAGAAGGTATTTGTTCCGAATGTGTACTCGGAAAACATCATCAGGATAGTTTTGAAAAACGTGCCTCTTGGCATGCCTCAACCCCTTTACAGTTTGTGCATAGTGATTTATGTGGTCCACTTCCAATTGTTTCTTTCTCTGGCTACAAGTATTTCTTAAATTTCATTGATGATTTCTCCAGACGCACTTGGATATACTTCTTAAAACTCAAGAGTGAAGTCTTTAACATGTTCTTGGCCTTCAAGGCCTTTGTTGAGAAACAATCTAGACATCAAATTCTTAACTTAAGATCTGATAATGGCGGAGAATATGTTAACAGCAAATTCATCAACTTTTGCACTAAGCACGGAATTCTATTGCAACATACTACTCCATATACTCCACTGCAAAATGGTGTAACTGAAAGGAAGTATCGCACCTTAAAGGAAATGGCTAATTGTATGCTTCAATCTAAAGGACTTAGTCTTAATTTTTGGGCAGAAGCAATTAACTGTGCAAATTACATAGTAAATCACACCTACTAAGGTTTTAAAGAATATCACTCCAGAAGAATCATGGAGCTCAGTTAAACTAGATTTAAGTCACTTTCGTGTGTTTGGAAGTGAAGCATGGGCCCATATTCCAAATGAGAATCATAAAGCCTTAGAACCTAAGAGTGAAAAATGTATTTTTGTTGGATATTCTGAAGATGTCAACGGATATAGACTTCTTCATCCTAAATCCAAAAATGTTATCATTAGAAGAGATGTATTTTTGGTTGAAAATATATTGGCCTACAAGCCTAGTTCAGCGGATGTGCCACCTCTCTCTATCCCTTCTACTTCTGGAAATATTCCTTCTTCAAATGATGACAACGAGGATGACAATCCTCCCCCACCTTCTCGGGGTCCTCCTTCAGCTCCTCAGCTTCCAAAATGGGTCCGCGCTACTCGAGATGCAGCAGGTGCTCTTGCAGGTGATCCTACATAGTATAGATCAACGTTGTACACGTTCTAAGTTCGATAGAGCCTCTTCTTTACTGGCTCAAGCTTCAGCGAATTATGATCCTGAAACCTTTGCAGAAGCTTCAAGCCATCCAGATTGGAACGTAGCTATGAATGAAGAATATCGTTCATTATTGGCAAATGATACATGGAACTTGTTCCTCTTCCCAAGGGCCAAAAGCTTGTTAGATGCAAATGGGTTTATAGAACCAAGTTTGGACCAGATGGAAAAGTTGATAAACATAAAGCTCGTCTTGTTGCTAAGGTTTTTTCACAAGTTGAAGGCATTAACTATACTAAAACCTTCTCCCCTGTTGCCAAAATCAACTCTATCTGCCTTATTCTTTCCCTTGCTGCCTCTTTCAAATGGGAATTCCATCAGATGGATGTTAAATCTGCCTTCTTGCATGGGGACTTGCATGAAGAAATCTATATGGAACAACCTCCTGACTTTATACAAACAGACTCCAACTTTGTATGTCGGCTTAAGAAATCCCTTTATGGTCTCAAGCAAGCCCCTCGGGCTTGGTATGCCAAAATAGATAGCTTTCTTTTAGATATTGGCTTTTCTAGGTGTCATTCTAACAATACTGCCTACACCAAGAAAGTGGGTAAATCTCTTATCATTCTTGTTATTTATGTTGATGATCGTATCCTTACTGGTAACGATCCCAACCTTATAAACCATGTGAAGTCCAACCTTATAAAGTAGTTTGTAATGACAGACTTAGGACACTTGCATTCTTTTCTTGGTTTTCAAGTCTTGCAATCCAAAGAAGTTATTTCCCTTTCCCAGTCCAAGTATCCCTGTGATCTTCTACGCCACTTTCACATGGAAGACTGGAAGCCAACCCCTTCTCCCTTTTAGTCTAGAGCCAATCTTTCAGTCACTTGTACTTCCCATGAAGTTGATGCTACCTTGTACCATCAGCTTCTTGAAAAACTTTTGTATCTGACCCATACCTATCCTGACCTTTCCTTTGTTGTTGTCCTTGTTGCTCGGTTTATGCAAAACCCACATAAAAGTCATTGGAAACCAGCTAAAAGAATACTTTGATATGTTCGAGGTACAGTTCAATTTGGGATTCATTACAATGCAGAAGCATCTTCTCTATTGGTTGTTTTCACTAATTCTGATTGGGTTGCTGACCCTGATGATCAGAAGTCTACTGCAGGTTATGTCTTCACTCTTGGTTTTGGACCTATTACATGGGCTGCCAAGAAACAAAGCGACATCTCTCTTTCTTCAGCAGAAGCAGAGTATCGTGGCGTCGTTAAAGCTAGTAAGGAAGCCTTGTGGCTTCATCAGACCCTTTCAGAGTTTGGTTTTCAGCAGCAGCATCCGACTACACTTTGGTGTGATAATCAAAGTGCCATTCAACTATGCAAAGATCTAGTCCAACATCAACGCAGCAAACACAATGAACTACACATGCACTTCATCAAAAAGCTCATTCATGACCATGTTCTTGAAGTGTAATATTGTTCAACCGATGATCAAGTTGCAGACATCTTTACAAAGGCTCTCACAGAGGCACTTCGATTTATAGTTGGAGTTCAAGAAGTTGTCACTAAGGGGGGATAGACTCCAATGCCTCTTTCCTTCTCCTATTGTGTCATCTTTGTACATCCTTCAATCCTATCCAAAGTTGTTCTTAAGGGGGGATGTTAGGATATTCCGACACATAGGAATTAATTAAGTATAACTTGGTCTAGTGTATAGTTAGGTAAAGTGTGTTTCTTTAGCATGTACTTTTTGTAACTTACAATCTAACAGACACGATATGTTCTAGACATGAAGTGATCTGACGATTCATTCTCTCCTGAGTATTACTGACACTCGATTTGTGGCTTAACACCCGATTGGTCCATGATCTCTATTTAAAGAGCATGGAGGGTCATTTGTTTGGTGACTGTTCATGAGAGAAGCTTATGTAAATTTTCTTTTTTTTACATTAATAAATTGCGTGAAGTGGTCGCATTGGCTCAGGTCGTGGATTGTTTCCCTCTTTGAGGGTTTTAACCACATAAAGAACACTGGTGTACTGATTTGTGATCTATTTGTGAGCGATGTCCTTTGGTGTTCTATCTAAGGAACTTACCCTGTAAATTCCTACAATCTTCCAATACATACTAGGTTTATACTAGGGAAATTTATTCTATGGTTGTTAGGTAAGCATAAACAACAAGAAAGACAGTGGTGTCAGCCCTATTTAAGAGGTTTTGACCATGCAATATGCTATATTTTTCCTTTAAACAATTTATAGATGCATTTCCTAAATTATGAGCCACAACCATCCACACAAGCTTCACTTTTATGCATAAATCTGCCCTACAAACCCTAACCCTTTCCCTAGCCCTCTAGGAGAGAGAAGAAGAATATGAATTTTAATTGATTTAATGGATGATCAACACACTCAAGATTAGCACGTTATACTACTACAATTTGATGCAGTCTTTAGCGAAAAAATTCAAGGGTGATGGAGTAAGGTGGGCACCTTGGGAATCCACTTTTAAAACCCTACCTATTGTTCTTGTGCGGGGAGAATTTATATACAAGGTCTACATATTAAGAGTTTTTGTATACACCTTAGAGAGAACAATTTTACAAGCAATAATGAAGCAAAATTTTCCAAAGGAAAAACCGAGTAATGAAAACAAAATTACATTTCGCAGATGCTCAAAGAGCATTTCATCAAACCAGTCAAAACTAGTGCCTGAAGGGACAGTCAAGATAAATACAATAAAATAAACAACTTGGGTCTAAATGAAAATACTTAGTTACTCTTTACTTCCTTTCTTCTTTTCTACTTTCCGCCATCCTCCTTGATTAGGAGTGGTCGTTACAAGTGCTAGCTAGTTCTTTTCAATCATTCTTGGATTTTCCTTATCTGAATCCGAACTCTCAAATACATGATGTCGTTTGTAACTTTCGGTTTCCTTTTCTACAGGAATCTTCTCAATCTGCAATGATGGATTGGAGTTCCTACTGCTTCAAGATTAACTCTTTCTTTGATACATTTTCTTGTGGGTTCTGGGTTTCCTCATTTATGGGAGTGCCCCTTTCCTCGTCAGCCTCTTCTTCTTCATATTGTTTCTCTGGAAATGGCCATCCCTTGGGTTTCTTGACTGGTTTCTTTTTCCTTCCTAGATCTTTCCTTGCCATAGGACATGAGTTTTGTAAGTGTCTTGTTTCTCGATATATTCAGCATCTAAATGTCGTGTTGTCAAAATATAAAAATTGGGCCCAACAGTGCTTGTTATGTGTCAGGGCAATGTGATCCAATAATCCTTTGTCGACGTCTACCTCCACACATATTCTGGCAAAAGTATAGATTCCTTCTTCAGTTGTTTGTGTATCTGTCTTTATGTACTTCCCAATATATTCCCAATTCCTTCTAGTACTTTATGATGCCAAAAATGAAGAGGTACATTATGCAATAACCCATACCGGCATTCTGGATACCACCATTGATTCGACATCAAATTTCAGGAACCATGGGGTAATAAAAAGTCTCGCATTACCCCAGAACCATGGACCCTCTCGTAAGATAAAATCTATTGCCTCCTATTGTCATCCGTCGAACACACCTTCCAGTTAGTGATAAAAGTCCTTAACCCCACAAGGTGTGGTTGGTGGCACATTAAAGAGATGGGGTTGTCACCTATTCCCAACTATCTACGTTTAAGTTATCTCCTATGTTAGCTAAGGGGGGTGATCCCTGAATGGAAAACTAAGTTAAAAGATGAGGTTTCTAGGAGATGTTAGAGTGAAATGAATTACTTTTGAGATTGCAAGCAAGTATAATATGAGCAACGTGAACCAAAATTAACTTTAATAACCATAAACACATGAGATAACAATAAGCATATGTAAAACCAGTGCCTTCAAAATATTGCTCAAATAATAAAAGATACTTGCTCAAAGTAAATGAAATGCTTTCAAATGGAAGCACAAGTAATCCTAAAAATGAAACAAAGGATTTTAGCACAATAAAATAATCAATACAATATATAAACATGCTTTCAAGATATATGATCACTTGTTAATCCAAGACATACAAGGAAAGAATATCTTGCAAAGGAACCTAATTAGAAGTCTACTTGCAAAATATAGAATGAGATGTTACTTGCCAAAACAAAGTATTCAATTCAACACATATTCATAAATGACAAGTATAATGGTTATTTGCAAGTAAAACAATAAGATGAGTTAATATGAAATGCACCTAAACTAAAATTGGATGCAAGTATCTTGGTTGCTTTTAATTTAAATGCCTAATCTAGGTGAGATATCCTCCTTTTGAGCTCTTACCAAAGGGTAAAAATTGGGGTGACCATAAGAAAAAGGGGGTGAGGACACAGTGGTGTCATTAACGATACCCATCCCTTGAGTCTTACCAATCAGCTTGTGCCTTCGTTCCTACAAGGGGAAAAGCCACTTTCATAACTGCAGGGTCACACACCTTTACCTTACTTCGTACCAAGTGGAAGAACTTTCCAAGAAAGCCTTTTCCTATGATTTCTATTAACCAAGCTTATGCTTGGGGGTTAATTTTAAAATGCAACTAAATTAGAATGCCTACTATGATATGAAAGTGAGAGTGTAAGTGCTATATAAAAGATTGCCTCAACTTAGTATGCTCCACATGATTATAGCTCAAGTAAACACAAGATGCATAAGCTTCATAAGAACTATGAGTTGCTAAAGATAGATGATAAACAAACTAAAGCAAATGAAGCTTATAAACTTTCTCAATGTAAATTGTAAATACTTTGAAAGATAAACTTGAGATTTGTGCCAACAATAGCTTTGCAAAAGATACCCTTAACTTGAGAAAATGAAAGACAACTTGCTTGACATGAAAATAAATAATTGTTTTGAAAGATAAATTTGACCACTACACAATGCTCCAAATATACACAAAATGGACACAAGCATAAAGCATGAATGATTTAGACAATAGCCAAGCCAATATGTCAAAGTTTGCTAAAATAATGAAAATGCTTGCATAAAGTGAGAGAAATATGCTTTGCAAACTAAAATGTAAAATTTGAGACTTGTAGCAACAATTGTAAGTGGTGCAAGTTTAAAGAACTTTAGCAAACTTGAAAATATAGAATGTGATTTGTGTTACTTCCCAATTAGAGGATGCATATGTGATGTGAGAGATAGGAATGCCAAAGGGTAGGTCCACGCTCCCACAACAAAAACTGAAATTTTATTATTATGGTGTTACAATGAGACTAATGGCTCTTTGAGAGCTACCCAAGGAATTGATGGAAGTACAATATGACGTTTCGAAACCACAAGGAGATTCCTTCAAGTATAGAGCCTCAAGAGAGATGAAGAAGGTGCCAGAATTAGAACGCACAAGCTCCCAAAGTGATACACAGCCTAGCCTCTTTCGCAAGCCCTCCTAATGCCCACGACCTTCCTTGAAAATGGAACTTGGAGCTTGAGAGAACCTACAACAAAAATGTTAGGGCTGCAAAACTAAAACCAAAGTTAGTGTGATAAAGAGAGCATGTAAATATGTCATAATGCTACAAATAATATACAAAACTAAATCACATGATTGGTAAAGACCCCATCACTTCTCTAGCATATGAAAATCTCTTCAATAGCTAGATAATGAAATGAAAGCACAAATTCAAAGATGTAAATGATTATTTTAGTATTTTGTCTTATGCATTAACTACGTGAAAGAGAACCCTGCAAGAACAAGTACTTTCAAAATATTTTAGATCTATGAAACCCAAATAACGATGAAAGCTCCTTGAAAACAATGCCATGAGTGGGTTGGTCTCTTGAAGACTTCCCATAGGCTTGCTAGTTGATTCAACAATGATCGCTTACAAAACTTCCAACAAACATTAACTCATATGGATTAAATCAATAAACAATGGCAAGAGAACTCTAGAATTTGTATGAAAATAGATAGAGTTGTCTAGCCTAGAGCATATGAAATAACCAATTGCAAATGTAAGATAGATATACATCTACAATTCAACAAAGAATATGAGCAAAATGAAATATAAAGCAAAGGCACAAGTAGAGATATAACATCAATGATCCAAGCAATGCTCCAATGGAATAACAATCATGAATGAACCCCAAGGTATTTTTATTCATATGAAGAACACAAGTACATAGAAGCAGAGCTTCCCCAAGCACAATGACTCATTACAAAAGATTTATAAATGAGAACACAGCTCTTATTATATAGAAGCTTGGGAGCCAATCCCAAGGCAAATGGTGACAATCCCAAAGCAAATAGGTGACAATCCCAAAGCACCTTCATGCAAATTCGAACTTCCCAAGTGGCATCAAGAATCTCTCAAGTAAAATCAAACTCCATGATGAAATAACAAGTGTACATGGGTGGGTAACAATGTGGGGACACTTTCCCACAAAAATCTCCACCAAATATTCTCCCAAATCCTCCCAAATGTGCATTAACTTCACAAATTCGAATTTTCCAAGTCAGCAGCTTCCTCATTTATTGCCAGAAATTCGATTTCCTTGAACACCTGTCCTTTCCTTGATTTTAGGAGTCCACATCACCTTGGGACTTCATTTTAACTCCTCCATTATTTTCCACCTCATTTCCACATCATTTAGCATGTTTGGATATTTATTTTTCTACATTTATTTAATTGTTGGCTTAATTTGTCGCCACTTTTTGTACTAAACTTAGGAAAAACGGATTTTGAGGCTCCAAAACACAATATTAACCCCTCAAAATGTGTCTTAATAGAAAGTTGAGTGTGAGAGGTGCATTTTTTATTACTCATACCCCATACAATTTCTCTAGACATCACTTATTATATTTCATATACAATTTTTATTCGAATTTCCGCCCTACTAGAAATTTAAAAAATTAAAAAATGACCCCCTAGGCCTAATCAAATTCCACGAAATTTTTTATGTGATCTAGTATGGTAATATGCATTGACCCTAGACACTAGGACTCACCCAAGGCCTCACCATCAAGTCGTACCTCAGCGTTGGGATATATTTAGAGGAAAAAACGAAAAAACTCAATTAATTATCAAGTCCTGGTACGGAGATGATAATTAACCAAGTGAAATAAAACCCCAGAGTAATACTCACTTGATGACAAAGTCCCAAGCTAACTAGACTTATTACATGACTCAAACTTATCATACTAGCATCACTTTACATCATCCCCGTGGGACTTGTGAAATTTGGGAAAAACAGAAAATCATAACAAGAAGAAGTAGAGTTGAAAAACTTGGGTAATATGATGATCTCTGATGGTACTAGCATCCTTTGGTACATCCTTGGGCATGGAGTCTTCAGATAACCCTCGGGTGCCACTCCAGTGGGAGATGATAATTAACCAATTGAAAAAAACCCCAGAGTAATACTCACTTGATGACAAAGTCCCAAGCTAACTAGGCTTGTTACATGACTCAAACTTATCATACTAGCATCACTTTACATCATCCCCATAGGACTTGTGGAATTTGGGTACAATAGAAAATAATAACAAGAAGAAGTAGAGTTGAAAAACTCATGTAATATGATGATCTATGATGGTACTAACATCCTTTGGTACATCCTTGGGCATGGAATCTTCAGATAACCCTCGGGTGCCACTCCAGTGGTCAACACCTCCGATGATTCAAAGTTTATGACGAAGAAACCCCTGGAATATCACAATTTATTGTCCATGTCATGAAAATCCACTGAAATAGATCCATTGGTTTTGCTTCCAAACTGTTGAATCTGCATATGACTGCCTAAGATTGTGAAAATTCCAAAACTAAAATCCTATTGCAGCAACTGGAAATTATTCTTCTAATTGTTAATTAATTTTAACAATTTATTTTCTACAGCAAATACTGAATAAATCATACCGCAACCCTCACAACAAAATACTGCAAAAATAATCGCACTAGTAACTAAGAAAATACTAGCACACACAAAATAAAAATGAAACTGTTATTTTTGGACAATTGTCCCCGAAAAAACCCAACTTGGGAAAATCGGTGCAACAATGAGGGTTTTTATTATTATGCAGCAATGAAAATCTGAGTACAATATGGATGCGCAAACTATCAATCTAGTAGAGGAGAAACTGGCCACAAAAATTAGTGAGACAATTTTTGTCTCACCCAGTACTAATCTAGCTCCAAAACTGGCTCTAAATGGGCTCCATGAAACCCCTGCGTCAAGCCTACACAACCACTAGTACGCTCTTCCTAGAACTGCAACTGATCAAGTCATCTACCCAATGCAACCTCTGAGAATGACTCGCTAGCCCCTTCCGGAAATCTTCTCAGCCTCCAGTAACTGAATCGATCCTTTGTCTGGCCAAATCGAACCATTGCCTCTGCATCTTCTACACTACCTCTACACTGCCTCACTGGGGAAACTCAACCCTCCTCTAGTTGACTCTCCAAATCTGGAAAATCTCCTTCAGACTCACGGTCCCTACCCCTCACTCACTACTTCAATCTCTAGCTCTCCGGCAACTAACTATTGCTACTCTAGAAATCGAACTTTTAGTGTTCTGGTGTGCCTTCTCCAAGTGCCTATCGATTTCCTCTTATAATCCATTGTTGGAGCACCAACGGCAAAGATTAAAACTTAATAAATGTATAGGATCATCTTGGAGTCTATCTGTATGAGTTTCTAGATGATTCGCACCTTGACTTAATTAATTCTAATTGATTAACCATATTACCTAAGTTTAGACTTAGGAAGTATTTAAAAAACTGGTTAATAATCTAATTAGGTCATCTCTAGGTGGAATTTCCAGAAACAATTTTTGGGCTTTGGAGATGTCATGTATTCTACCCACTCCACCAAATTTCATGGCTAGAACACATCCAATGCTACAGAAACTAACACTCCCTCTTAGCGAGGATCGTGTTCTCTCTCTAGTGTTGCACATTCTGCCACAACATTTTGTCTTTGTATCACCTTCATCACATTGTCGATGTTTGGTTGTTGACCACCAACTACTTCGCAACTTTGATGTTGCATTTGTGTTGCTATTGACACTGCCATACTGCTCCCAACTCTGCATCTACACTACAACTCCCTCTCATCTGTTGTCACTGCAACTGCAACAACTGCAACTGAGAAGCATCCAAAATACTGAATCAACTAAGTTCATTATGATGCATCTGTCTCCCAAGTCTCTCACTACTACTAGCATCTGCATTGTCAGTAATGAATTTGCGTTGTCGCTGACTCAGCACTACTACCAACTCTGCGCTGCGCTCCCCAGCACCTGACTGCTACTAGTTTGTCACTCTAGTACTGAATACATCCACTGCCACTGATCCATCCTACTATTGAATATTGTGGGCCCCCATAGCCAGGTAATGATCCATGAGGTGGACTCCTCAATGACCCTGCCCAACCTTTGTAGCTCTCTTGGGCTACAACACCAAGTCACCCCACCTCACACCTGGAGATATGGCTACCAACATCGCAAAGTCTTCTTCCAACCTAGAGGACAACTTGTTGATCTCAGTTAACGTTGCCTATTGGTCCTGCTTCTCCGACTTGTCCTTCTTCCTGAGAGCCTGCGTGCTATAATGACCGAGTTCACCACATCTGAAGCACTTGACCTTTGACAAGTCCTCCTTCTTCCTTCTCTATTCCCCCTGTCCCTGACTGGGACCCTTTGATGCGAGGGCCACATTCTCCTCCTCCTTCACCACCTTCGATCCGCTGCTACTGCTACCATTGATGGAGCTCTTTGACAGAGCTCGCCTCAGCTCCTCTTGCTGCAAGTCTGACCACATCTTGTCCCATTCTGGTACCTTATCTCTGCCCAATATACTTTGCACAAAAACTTATCACTCCTCAAAGACACTATTCAATGCCAATCTCACTAGCTCTATTGGTTAAGGCGCTACCCCAACAGCTGCAAGCTGGTCTCAAACCTCCTAAATCCAGGTGAGGAAGGGATCTATGCCTTCCCCCTTCTACATCCGGATGCATCTCAACTTTTCTTCCAGGAACATCTTTTGTTGCTCGGAAGTGCCCTGATATAGTGTGGAGAGAGCATCCCACATCTCTTTGGCAATATCCTTGCCAGCTATGTGTGAGACAATATGGTCCTAGACTCCATCCAAGATCAACCACTTCGCCCGCGCCATCTCCTTTTTATATTCCTTTAGCTAATCTGCATCCTAGGGAACTACCACAACACTGTCTATGTAGAGCTTCCAACCATATTCATCCGACAAGAAGGACATTTTGGCCTTCTCGATGACATAGTTAGAGGAACCTTCCAACCTATCCTGATCTCTAACCCTGTTGTGGTCATCTCAAGAACCGTCGAAAACCCTCTCTTCCCTTTTGCATGGTTGTTGCTCTGCTACTCGCACTCACTTCTAGAATGTGCAAATCTGCTAGCTACTACTGCCAATCTGCCTAGAAAAAATTGAACTTCTGAGACTCGAAGTTCCCTGAGAGAAATTTTCCCTCTGTTGTATGCTTTTCTCTTCCACTAGACGTCGATTCTACTGCTGCAAAACCCTCTGCGTCCAACCACGGAATCTGTTCATCGAAAAAATTGAGTTGTTGTTGCTCCCTCTGACTACTAGAATCACAATCCCAGGCAAATCGAATTTTTCTACCAATCCTACATTGAAAAATCAAACTCCTACACCAGCAATCCAGCCTGCCTATCTAAGCACAGCGCTACCTCTAGGAATTTCAGCCTACTGCACTTACTGAATAGAGAAATTCCCTATTTTGCTTCTAAGCTTCTCGACTGATCACTCACGCTCTAATATCATGTGAAAATTTCAAAACTGAAATCCTATTGCAGTAGCTGGAAATTATTCTTCTAATTGTTAATTAATGTTAACAATTTATTTTCTACAGTAAATACTAAATAAATCACGTTGCAACCTTCACAAATAAAATACTGCAAAATTAATAGCGCTGGAAACTGAGAAAATACTAGCACGCAATAAAAATGACACCGTTATTTTGGACAATTGTCCTCGGAAAAACCTAACTTGGGAAATTTGGTGCACCAGTGAGGGTTTTTATTATTATGCGGCAGTGAAAATCTGAGTACAATCTGGATGCACAATCTAGCAATCTGCTACAAGGGAAACTATCCACAAAAATTAATGCGACAAATTTTCTCTCAGCCGACACTAATCTAGCTCTTAAACTGGCTCTAAATGGGTTCCACGAAACCCCTGCATCAACCCTGCGCAGCCATTGGTATACTCTGCTTGGAACTGTATCTGATCAAGCCGTCTACCCAATCCGGCCTTTGAGTCACTTATAGGCCAAATCACCTTCTATTTATATGCAGCATTGCGGATGAATAGACGTCATTGTTGGGCTTCTGAGCCTACATAAGTCTGCTATCCAACCTTGACAATTTGACCATAATCAAAATAAATTCATAATTTCATTTGTACATGTTAGAATCGGATGATCTTTAGATCAATCCTACACCTCTCGGAGGGGAATCCAACAAAAATATCAGTTGCCATAAATAAGATGACCCATCTGGAGTTTGGCCCTAGTTACCAATTTTAACACTCCCTCTCAACTAGGGAGAACTCCAACTGCTAATCCATCTACCAATTTGTACTATCTCTGCCATCAATGCACTGCTCTGCTCTGCTGAACTATGAAGAAGAAGAAATGATCGAGAATGTATCATACCATCTCTACTGACCCAAAGTCAGCCCCAAATAAAAGAGAGTGTTTCATACCACTCTTACTAACCCTAAGTCAGTTCCAATCAAAAGAGCGTGTCATACCACTCTTACAGACCTGAAGTCAGTTCCCATTGATCCCAGATCAATATCAGTCATCCTAGCATAGGGAGTACGGTAGTACACAATGCGTCCATCGGTAGTACTATGGTCCCTATCCTCATTTCCCTACTCATTGGTAAGATGAAAGGTATTTCCCATGAGTCCCAGACTGCATTGGTAGGATGTCTCAGCAGGAGAAGGATGAACCACTCATCCTACCTACATGTCGCCAAGGGGTATCACAAGGGAATGTTGAACCGCTCACCATGTACACAGCAAACCACCAGGGGAAGACTGAACCACTCACCCTATGGTTGCTCATCGCTCCAAGAAGTACCCCAAGCCCCCCAAAGCTCCCAAAGTTCAATGTCCATCTCATATAGGACATTCATAAGAGGGTCTCTCCATGGCTCCAAGTCGTTCTCGGAAGGCCAAGAATTTGATCTTCCCCAAGGGCTTTGTTAGAATATCGGTGACCTATTCATCAGTCCCAATGTGATGAAGCCTTATTGCTCCTCGTTGTACCAAGTCCCTGATAAAGTGGTACCTAATATCTATATGCTTGGAGTGATCATGAAACACGAGATTCTTTGATAATCAAATCCCACTTTGGTTGTCGCAGAGGATCATGGTGGTATCCAGCACATGTCCAAACAGCTCACTGAAGAGCTTCCTCAACCAGACAGCTTCACAGGAGGCCATACTAGCAGCTATATATTCGGCCTTGGTAGTGCTCAAGGCAACTAATTTTTGCTTCCTGCTCATCCAAGATATCGAAGTAGAACCCAAATAAAAATAGCATCCAGAAGTGCTCGTGTTCCACCACACTGCCATCCCAATCAGCTCCATGCTTGATTTTGTAGAGCCACTTAGAGGTGACAACCGATTTGTCTTGGGTCTAGGGACCACATACCAGACATCATTCTTTATAATTGACTCGTATTCTTCATTCATAGCATCCTTCCATACTTGAAGCTTCACAACATCTTCGAATGATGAAGGCTCATTTTGAATGATAGTGCTCATTGTAGTCAAATATCCTTGATACCCGTTCAGCTTCTTGCTTTCACAGAAAGTCCCCCTTGGTGCAATGTGTATCTTAGCATCTTCAAGAGTCTCCCTAAGCCATGAGGGTCTCCTTTTGAAGGAGGAAGGCTCATGAGGAGGAAGATCAATAAGATCCATAAGTTCACCAACATCGGGCATCGTTTCGTCCTCTTTTTCACCTTGATTTCCTGTGTCAGCCTCTTTGTCCTTCCTTAGGATAGGAAAGTTGTTGATCTTCGTGAGGGCCATATCTTTGTCGAAGGTGACATCATGACTTATCTCAACTTCCTTTTGACCAACCACATAGATTCTATATCCCTTAGAATTTTCATTATAGCCCACAAAGGTTCCTTCCTTCCCAGATGCACCCAATTTGCTTCTTTTCTCTTTCGGCACATGAAAATATACGGTACTTCCAAAAATTCTAAAATGAGAGACATCAGGTTTCTTACCAGTGAACATTTCTTCGAGAGTCTTGGAGTCCAATGCTTGATGAGGGCATTGGTCTTGAACATACACGACCGTATTTGCAACTTCAGCCCATAGAAACTTTGGAAGGCCTTGATCATGAAGCATGCAACGAAGTGCTTCTACAATAGAGCGATTCTTCCTTTCAACCACACCATTCTGCTCGGGGGTGTATGGTGTTGTAGTCTCCCTCTTAATGCCAGCTTCTCTGCAATAATCATGGAATTCATTGGATTCGTACTCGGTCCCATCATCAATCCTCAATATCTTGATTTTCTTCTCGAATTGGTTTTCAATGAAGGCTTTGAAATGTCGGAACCAGGTGAACACTTCATCCTTCTTCTTCAAGAAGTAGATCCAAGTCTTGCGAGAATAATCATCCGTAAAAGTGAGATAATATAAGTATCCTCCCAAAGAGTTTACGGGCATCATACCAGATATGTGGGAGTGGATCAATTGCAATATCTTTGTGGTCTTGCTATTACTTGAGGGGAATGGTCCCCTTGTAAGTTTTCCTTTGGCACATCCCAGACATACACCTTCATGCTCTACTTTGAACTCGGGCATACCTGTCACACATCGGGTAGGGCCTTATAATGAAGATGGGCAAACCTCTGGTGCCATAGTTCAGATTGTAGAGATGTTTCGCAAGACATGGCTCCCAATGGACTTCCTCCAACTTGATACAAAGTGTCAACCTTGAACCCAAGAGTAAAAGCATCTTTAAAATTTCTTTTCCAAACACGTACCTTTCCATCAATGAATGCCACCTTGAATCCTTTGTCCTCCATGGCTGAAATGGACACCAGGTTCTTCTTGAGATCAGGTACATATGATACTTCTTGCAAATGAATAGTGTTACCTTGATTCAATTGAAGGGTAACATTCCCTACTTCCTTCACGGGATAGGTAGCATCGTCTCCAAGGATGATCTCCAAGTTTGTATCCTTTTCTATCAAATTAGAGATGGCTTCCTTGCATACGGTGAAGTGCCTTGAGGCACCATCATCAATCAACCAATTTCCCCAAGTGTCCCGAGGAGAGGTAGTGGAGAGGGCCAATATAAAATAGTACTCTTTTCTCTTATTCTTAACAACATTTGATTCTTCATAACTAGCGTTCCTTGATTTCTTGGAGGGTCGAACATTTCCTTGATGTTCCACATTCCAGTTTCCTTTACCATTGGACCTGCCATTCCTTTGATCGTCGTTGTTGAAGCTGCCCTGGAATGATTGTGATCATCATCATGCGATGTCTCCCTTCTATTTGGACACTCCCTTGCAAAGTGGCCAAACTTATTGCAAACAAAGGACCCGCCCATCCTCCCTTAGATCCAAGCTTTCCATGGAAATGACCTTTAGGCACTGCATTATTTCTCCTTTTGGCATGAGCAGAGAATGCAGTGGGGTTGCTTCTATTAGAAGGCATTTCTTGCTCCACCATTCTTGTTTCTTCTTGAATGCATCTCGACATCAATTCTTCAAACCTTGGAATTCAATCACTGTTGAGGAAGGTGGTCCTAACTAGTTACCACTCAAGTGGGAGTCCTCCAAGGGTGGTGAGAGTAAGTTTCCTGTCAGGAATGACTTCTCCAATCGAGAGTAGATCATTCTTGATCTCAGTAATCCTCAAGAAATAGGATTGAATATCCTCGTCCTTGCCCTTCTTAATATCCTTCAACTTATTCTTGAGAAATAGAATTTGATTAGCACTACTAACCTTGAACATGCCGACCAACCTGTCGGAGATCTCCTTGGAGGTCTTCAATTTGGAGATGTAGGCCACCAGATGCTTGTCAATGGAATCCCTAATAATCTTCTTTGCTTTGACTTCAGCCCGATTGTACTTGGTCTTCGCAGCAGCTGGTCCATTTGAAGGAGTTTCAGGGATTTTACCCTGCACATAGTCCATCACTTCTTTTTCTTCCAAGGTCAAATCAAGAGACATATTCCATCCATGATAGTAAGATTTATCATGTAGCTTGTCTTCAGCCAAGAAGTAGGATGAGGAACCCATTGAACCTTTTGTCCTTGTGCAACTGCCTTTGGTGATTACTCTTTCACTCTTACTTGGGCTTTGTCTTCACCTCACCTCTAATACCATGTTAATTTTAGGCAACAATGGTATGCTCTATGCTTTAGAGAAATTTTACTTCAATTTCTTTATTAGCCCAGTATCAATATTCAGATTAGCAATCACATCAACATGATAGTAAAATGTAGATAAAACATAAACATAAACAATAGAAGACAAGAGGACACATGATGCGGCACCAGCGGGGGACAAACCCCAATGTGGGGAAACCCTTGATCAAATCTTCTTTGAGTCTTCAATAGTTCGGCAGAGAGAGATAGTACAATTTAAAAATCTGATAATTTATAACGGCAGCAAAAGAGTCCTCACCAGAAAAGTCAACGTTGGTCAACAGTCAACGTTTATCCTTGATTTTTGTGCCCATAAATGCAACCTGCCCAAATAGAGATAGCCTTCACAAAAACGCAATCAAAGGAGGTCAACGCATGCTGGTCAATGCTCGTACAAACTATACAAAAATTCAATCCCCCGAATTTTTGGCCTCCTAAAATTTCGGCATCCTGAAATTTCGCTCTCCTGAAATTTTGGCCTCCTGAAATTTCGAACGTGTGGAGAGAGAGAGGCCTAGAAATTTGTACCAAATCAATCAGGAGAGAGAAAGAGAAGTGTGAAGATGAATGTGTCCAAATGAGTCTGAGTCACCTTCTATTTATATGCAATGTTGACAATGAATAGACGTGACTGTTGGGCCTCTGAGCCTAAATAAGTTTGTTGGCCGACCTTGACAATTTGACCATAATCAAAATAAATTTATAACTTCATTTGTACATGTCAGAATCGGATGATCTTTAGATCAATCCTACACCTCTCGGAGAGAGGGATCTAAGAAAAATATCAGTTGTCATAAACAAGATGACCCATGTGGAGTTTGGCCCTCATTGCCAATTTTAACAGAAAGGCCCTTTAGGGGCTATAGCCAAGCCATAGAGAGGGGCCGAGAGCTCGAGGAGGCCCTCCAAGGGCACCGCTAGCCCTAAAAGGGTTGCAGCCTAGGGTTAAGGCCCTAAAAAGGGATGTGGCTCACCCATAGGAGTCGCTAGGGCTCACGGCTAGCCCAAAAAGCCTAGTGGCTAGGCTGAAAAAGGAAACAAAGGAGGACAACAAGGCTAAAGGGGAGGACGGCTAGGCCTTGGAGGCCTCAAACAAGTTTTGGCAACCTGCAATCACAAAATTTCTCCAAGAAAATTGGTCAAAAATAACTTCAAAATGTTGGACGGCTTCCCTTGTTAAGTTGTTGGGAGTTGGAGAGGCTAGATCTTACCCTCAAGGACCTAGATCATCATTCCTTGCTTGGATGAATAGCCGAGAAACATTTTGTTGCTTCAAACTCTTGAGCTATCATCTGCACAAATGAATAAAAGAATTCCAAACCCCAAATATATATACAAAAGAAATAAAACCCAAATACCCAAGTGTTGCAAAATAACAAAGGTTAGAAAAATAAAAATATTTACAAATGTACAATATTTACAAAATAAAATTACAAGCTCTCATTAGCATATTGATTCCTTCTAACCCAAGATCAAATAATAATTTTGAAAATATTTTTAAATAAATGGCAATCGATGAATAATTTCGAAAGATAGATTGGCCAAAACCCTTATACAAAATAGTTTACCACAACAAAAGCTTAGAGCCCTGTTACCGCTCAAACTAGTAGGGGTCCTAAAAGGGGATTCTAGAGGGGCAACTGCTAGGTCAAGGGCAACAATGGAGCAATAGCCCACTACCACCTCAGCTAAAGCTCCTTACTCTTTATGGACTTTCACTGATGGGAGGAGACCCAGTATGAAGGGAATCACCTAGATAAATGGGTGAATAAAGCCAAAAAATTGATTCCTAAGGAGGCCTATTCACAAGAGAGGCTTAACATATGGCTTGCTTGCCCAAGAGGCAAGATGAAAGGCTCTCTAAGAAGGGCCAAGAGGGTCTTAAGGGCTACGTTTTGGGAATGAAAATCTTAAGGATGGACTACATGGGACCAAGTGGACCCCAGGTTAGGTTAAGGGGATAGGATTGACCAGACAATGATGCGTTGGACCTAATTAGGTGTTAAAATTTCTGTTTTCTCACCCCGGTTTTCAGTTTCTCCTTATTTCTCCCATGTAGTTAAATGTCATTTCCCATAACCATACATTCAACAATGCTGAAAATATAAATTTGCTGAAAACACAAATTCTGGAAAATTTACAGAATGCTGGAAATTGCAGAAATAAAAATCGGCAATAATAAACAGCGATTAAAACATATTAAAACACTGATATTTTTGGTCAACGTGACCCTAGAAAAACCCCCTACAACTCTTGGGGAAAACCAGTTTGAGAGCTCTTCTTTATTTCTGAAAAATGTTTTTTTACAGTAAGAGAAATATTCAGCAAAAATCAGCAAGCAAACTTTTACAACTTATCTCAGCCTTGCTGAAAAACTACCCTGTTGAAACTTCGTTGTTGTTACTCCACTGCTGAAACTCCGCTGCTGATACTTCGCAACTCACTGTCCAGAAATCTCCCTTGCTCTCTTGCTCTCCTTCTCTCAATCTGCTCATGAAAGAATTGAATCGAATGTGATATTTTCCTCCTTTTCCTCCCTTAATATAACTCCAAGTGACTTTTGGGTGATCCAAGTGACTTTTGGGTGATCTCTAAATCCAATCGCTGAAATAGATTTAGATCAATGGCTGAGATTAAATGCTCATTTAAATCTCACTTTCTATTTTTTAATTCACCCACTTTAATAAAGACCCACTTAGTCATTTATTTACAAAGTCACTTTTTTATTTCTAATTTTTCATTAACTTTATAAAAGTCACTTTAAAATTAGACTTAGTAACTTTATCACTTAAAGTCACTTTTAAATTAGATTTTAACTTTATAAAAATTATAAAGTCACTTTAGGAGAAAAATTAAAATCTTTTGGACACTTTTCCCTAGGCCAAAGATCAAAGCCTAAGGGAACCACCTGTCCTCCGGTACCAAATTTCAACACTCCCTCTTACCGAGGAAGGTGTTCCTCACCACACCCATCTTGTCCCTGAAGTAAACATGCTTGCCCCATGGTAAGGCTTTGGTAAGAATGTCTGCTACCTGCTCATCAGTGAAAATATACTCAAGCTTCACAGCTCCCTTCTGAACATAGTCTCTGATGAAATGATATCTGATCCCGATATGCTTTGACCTGTCATGAAATACTGAATTCTACGTGAGTTTAATGCAACTCTGATTATCACAGTAAATCACTGAAAGTCTCAACGGCTGACCAAATAAGCCAAACAACATCTTGCGAAGCCAGATGGCCTCACAACTAGCTAGACTGGCTGCCATATACTCTGCTTCTGCTGAACTCAGTGCTACTGACTGCTGCTTCCGGCTGAACCATGAAACTACTGCTGAACCCAACCCAAAACAACACCCTGAAGTGCTCTTCCTATCAGAAGCACAACCTGCCCAATCAGAATCAGTATAACCTGCCAACCTCACTCCATCCCCCTGCCTGTAGTCCAGACCATAATCCACTGTCCCCTGCAAGTACTGCAAAATTTGTTTTGTAGCCACCCAGTGAACCTTCCTAGGCTCACACATAAACTAACTCATCGTGTTGACTGCAAAACAAATATCTGGTCTAGGGTTAACCAAATACATCAAGGAACCAATCAGCTGCCTGTACAATGTGGGATCCACCAACTCAGAATTCGAAACATGAAGCTTCTTCCAGTTGGTAATCATCAGTGTCGACATGGGTCTACAATCCTCCATGTGGAATCTGCCAAGGATGTCTACAATATACTTCCCCTGCCCCAGGAAGAAATGCCCCTCCTCCTGCCACACCTCCAAACCCAAAAAGTAATGCATCAAGCCAATGTCCTTCATCTCAAACTCCGTCGCAAGATCTCTCTTACAGTGCTCTATGAGTCTCTCTGCACCTGTAATGATCAAGTCATCCACATACAACACCAGAATGAGAGGCTCCTCACCTATCACAATAAAGTAAAGGTTCGAATCTGCCTCACTCTTTGTGAAACCCATCCCCTACAAATATGTATTCTATCCTGGAGTACCAAACTCTGGGAGCTTGCTCAGGCCATAAAGGGCCTTCTTCAGTCTGCACACATGGGACTCCTTCCCATGCACCTCAAAGCCCTGTGGCTGCTCAATGTACACCTCCTCCTGTATGAAGCCATTGAGAAAGGCGGTCTTCACATCCATCTGGTGGATCTTCCAAGCCATCTCTGCTGCTATCGATAAATGGAGCGAATCGAAGTATATCAAGCCACGAGAGCGAAGGTCTCCTCATAATCAACTCCCTCTACCTGGGAGAACCCTCTAGCCACAAACCTCGCTTTGAATTTCTCAATGCTGCCATCTGCAGCATGCTTTACCTTGTAAAGCCATCTGGAAGTAACCACGGACTTGCCCTCATGCCTCGGCACCACCTCCCAAACATCATTCTTCATGATAGAAGAATACTCCTCCTGCATGGCCTCTCTCCAGACCTGCTGGCTAGCTGCCTCCTCATAGCTAGAAGGCTCAGAGTCAAGGATGCTGGTAACCATCGCCATATAGCTACAAAATCTCTCAGGTGGTCTACTCTCTCTGACCGGCCTCTTCGGCTCAGCAACAGATGTGGCATCTCTCAAGGTGTCCTGAAGCCACTTGGGCTTCCTCTTCCCTAAGCATGCTTCTCCCATAGGAGAATGAAACTCCTCCTCCTCATCACCATCAGTAGCCTGAACTCCTGACTGTCTGTTTGCTGTCCTCTTGCCTGCACCTGAACCTGTAGAAGCTGAGGTACCGTGTGAATTGTCCATCAGTGGACTCCCTAGTGAACTGCCCTGTGAGCTGCTTTGCATGCTGCCCAGAGCACCACCCCTCTGGCTCGGCGAGCCACTGCTCACTGACGGACTTGACATCCTCATAGATGTACCACCGGATCCTCCTGATCCCTTCCCACTGGATTCCTGCGACTGATTCAACTGCTGCTGAGGGTCTGGCTGATCCTGATACTCTAACTCCCGTGACCTCCTAAAGGACCTGTCCTCCTCAAACTTCACATCCCGCCTGACAACAACTTTCCTCTATGCAGGAATGTAAATCCGAAAGGCCTTTGAGGTCTCACTGTAGCCCACAAAGATACCCTTC
>APFE031654171.1:228023-276730 GCA_000404065.3 Pinus taeda
CAACGTGGCTACTACAGGCATTTTATTAATAAAAGAATGAAAATTTACATAAGCTTCTCTCATGCACGGTTAACCTACAAATGACCCTCCATGCGCTTTAAATAGAATTCATGGACCAATCGGGTGTCAAGCCCCGGATCAAGTGTCGGTAATACCGAGGAGAGAATGCACCGTCGGATCACTACATATCGTGACCATCGGATTGTAAGTTACAAAATGTACAACGGTAAAGAAACACACTTTACCTAACTCTATACCTAACTCTATACTAGACCAAGTTGAACTTAACTATTTCCTATGTGTCGGAATATCCTAACATACAATACTTGGACGCTTTTAGCCTAAGAGCCCTTCTTTTCTGAACTATAAGGTGCTAAGGGCATGTGAGATTCGTCAAATAATAAATAATATCTTTATACCATTCAATCCCCTCCAACCTTTAAAGCTTGGGGGAAATAGAAGCTTCATCCACATCATTCTAGCAAACTAACTCCAATGCTTTTTCATTACTTTCTGTCAACATTTGAGTTAATCCCTGGCCTTTAATAAGCTTGGTTGGTCAAATCTCAAGATCATATTCTTGAATCTTGGTCACGCATCTAGCACGAGCCCCTAAGCAATCAGTTTGAGTCAATGTCTTTGATAGCAGAATGTAGAACAAAGGCAATGACTTTAGAATAACCCACATATGTCCTGAAATGCTTAAGAGATTTGACCAATGTGTAGGTTTGTTTTTCCATAATGCTATAATTCAATTATGAACTCTGCAAGGACTTGCTCATGAAGGTTATTAGTTGTTCATGACCTTCATTGTTTTTCTGCAACAAGACACCTGCTATAGTATCTTCAGATGAAAAATAAAAGACAATAAAATCCTTTGAATAGTCTGGGCTAACAAGGACAGGAGCCTTAGTTATAGCATATTTAATATCCTGAAATCCCTTTTTACCTTTGGTTTTCCAAACAAATTTAGTGTCCTTCAATAAACATTGTATGGGCTTAACAATTTATGCATAGTTTGGAATGAATCTCCTAAGGAGATTGATATTCCCTAGGCAGGACTGAAGGGACTTAACATTGTGCGGCAAGGGGAACTGTTGAATAGCCTCAACCCATTCAAGATCAATTTTGATACCATCTTTGGAGATAATGTGACCCAATAATTTCCCCTCTATTACCCAAAATACAGATTGGGAAGGATTTAATGATATGCCAAACTCTCAACATCTCTCAAAAACTTGCTTAAGATGGTTTATATGAGCTTTACCATCCTTCGAGAATACAGTGAGATTGTCTTGATATATCTCAATAATTTTACCAATCAAACTCCTTGAAAGCATAGTCCATAGCCCTCTAAAAGGTAGCTCCTGCATTCGTTAACCCAAAAGTCATTCTTTTAGCTACACCAACCTCCAGGGCAATGTTTCTTGACCCTACTCAAGGATGTTTTCTCCTAAGGGGTTACCCATTTTGGTGGGTAACAGGCATCAAAATCCCATAAACAATATTTCCAACAAACTTCATTTTCTAATCTTTATATTGGACATAAGTAGGCTCCCCTTGTCTTTGACATCAATGACAATATCTTCGACAATAGTCTTTCTCTACAATGGGTAAAATTGCCTCTATAATGCTGCTAGGAAAGTAGGGCATTCATCTCAAGAGGCCTCTATTGTTGTGATGAAAACTACCTGACAAAACCCTCTCAAGATCAAGTGAAAATCAACAACCATTAAGTACAATAGCTATAGATGCATCATAGTGGACCATACCTAATGTTGGGGGCACAATAATGCTTCTTCATGCAAAGATCTCCTTCAAATATCTAAATAGATCGAGTCCCATAAACAAGTTAGCTCCTTATGTTAGAGATGATTAGATGGATAACCCTATTAGGTATTTCCAAAGCCCAAGGGGAAGTGATAGCTCCCAAGTTAGCCCATCAATCCATAAGTGTGTGCGAAATGATGGTAATGGAGTGGTGATAACTTCAAGGCATGGTGCCATAGCCAAGTGACCAGCTAATAGTGGTCCAACATCATGAGTGTATAGATTTAAGGAGGGAGCAATGGTTAAGGCATGAGTTACTCCTTTCCATGGCGTACTATTTCGACCCCTTTGGTGCACCTTTTACTCCTTTATGATATGCTTTGATTTGGGTGCAGAGCTCAAGGGCCCAAGCTTTCTTTTTGAGATTTTAGCATTTAATACCCATTAACAATGAGTCATTTTATCGCTCATAAGGGTTGGGACAATGCATGGGTTCCTTTTATCTATGGAGCACCCCATGCTCGAGCAATCGGGTCATAGCTAATGATGGGGGTAGAGCTCATTCTAGGTTTTTTCCCATGCTCTAATCAAATATCCCCGCCCTCTTTCGCATTTTATCTTTTTCTTTCATTGTAGCTTTCTTATGCTTTTAACTTTCTTTCAGCTGCATCAACCTCTAGACTAAATTTCTTTGGTCCAGACACAAGGACAAATTTTATTTTGGAATACAAATGCAATGACCAAAGTGAGGACACTAGCCCAAATCAACCTAGGGGAGAGATAATCTTGTGGCTAGGGCTTGTTACATCTCGAGATTCCATTGTCACATTTGCTTCAAACTTGGAGGACCTTTTAACAACACCTGAGTGCAATAGTGGACCGATTTTCAAGGTGTTTAAATGGTACAAAAGAGAGATAAATTTGACCACCACAAAAGAGATAAATTTGACCACCAAGAAGATGTGGGAAACAATGCCTTGCTTAGGGGGCTTAATGGAGTCAAGATACACCTAGATCAAGGAATTTCGTGAGCTAAGGACACCTAATTAACCTTCGCTAGCCTACTCAAAGGCAGCAACTAGGTAATTAGATATTTATACTTCAATTTGCCAAAGAGATAAAGTTTCGAGGTCTTTCAACCTAAGAGGTGCCTCTAGGAACATTCACCCAATCCCTCAACAGCAACACATGCATTAAATCACTTATTTAAAGGTCCCAAAAGAATTTTGCATTGTTGAAGAAAATGTAACTAGGTTCGGTATTTACAAATGTAATTTTGATCTTTGTACTTGCCAAGAAAAATAAAATATTATTTTTGTAAATAATGAGAATGAGTTTCCTACTCATTCCTTAGGTCTAGGAAAGTCAAATAGTCCAAGACGTGTAAAGAGCTCTTCTCGAGCATATACGTAAATGAGTCTACCTAGTGACTAGTTTAGCCTTCCAAGACCAAGCACAATCCTCCAAGATGAGCACAAATAGAATTTTGCAAGCAAAGTGAGGCAAAAGACAGTCACGTTGGCCTAAAAGAATTAAATCCACGAATGTCGGCTCAAAGAAATAGACGCAACACTTCATTGATACACATCGGCTTAATACAGGGACTAACCACTATATATACCCAGTTGGGGTCAACGTAAAAGTACAGGACTTCGGATCACAGAACTTCGGATAACTGAAACTCGGATTCCTCTGAAATCTCATGGACACAAAATGTGGATTCTCTAATATTTTCACATACATTTCTGTAACTTCTGGATGGACACAGTGAGATATATTTTCGGACATCTCTAAAACTACGCAAGAAACCACAGTGTAACCTTCTTTGTGGTAACACTCTTGACAGTCACAAATTAAGCATCGTTGTCATAAGGATATCTTTGTCTCAACATACTTCCAGACATAGTCATGATCTCGGTGGTGAATTAATGATATAGATCTCAACACAACGCAGTCTCAGTCTTTGCACCTGTGTAACGATGATCTCCAAACAATACACTCTCAGCAGATGCAGTCAGTATCAAATAATGAGGATCTTGATGATTACATAATGACACTGCCTCTGTATACATATCTCGGCATACACTCTGAGATGATCTCAATAAGAAGTAGCAATGATCTAAGTAAAAGGGAATCTATGGTGAAGAAGTGATAATCTCATTGCTATAATGAATATCTCAGTGAAGGTACAGTAATGATGACCACGATGAAACAGCAGTGATGATGATGATCTCAGTAGTAATAAAGAAGAGGATCGGTGTCTTGGTCTTAGAGTGGCTCAGCATGTCAAAAGTCCTGGCCTTGGTATTTGTCAATCAAAATCTCTATAAGAAGAATTTTGTGTGGGTTTTCCTCTCCAAGAGGGAGAGGTTTTGGCCCTGGCAGAAAGCCATCATCGTGTGTTCTTGTCTCTTTGTTTTTTGTAACTATTTGATGAACATAAAGAAGACACGCTCTAATAAGAACAAGATAAGATTGTGTTAAAAACATAAACTAAAATACCTCACAGGTAGTTATCAAGTCAAAAGAATCTCATTAACTCTCACTGCCCGTGATTCTTCAACATGCATCACATTAACCCATACAAGAATAATGATAACAATATACATGCATTTGACAAGTAAGATAACAAGAATAGCATTAAAAGTTCACATACATGAAAGAAGGAGTATATCCATTCATCAACTTTGCATTAGAAAGAAGCTCTAAAGACAATAGCAAAAATCCAAACATCATAGTTCATCCAAAAACGTTAAAAAGTTTACTCCAGCAAAAAGTATGAAAATCTCGCAAGAGATACTAATCCAATCGAAGTGATGATGAGAGATCAAAATGAGCCTCTGTCATATTTATACAACTCTAAAGAGGATTCAATTTGCCTAATTGGCCTAATTTAGCCCCAAATAATAAAATAATACATAATAATGACATGATTTGTTGACAAGCCCACCAAGATAGCTCAATAATACAGAGAACAGCCTCTCAAGAGGTTGGCATAATGAATATTATGAGTCGTTGGGCCATTGAGAAGGCCTAATGAAGTCCAAAGCATGCGATGGTGAGAGAATGGACTCCAATCATACTGAACAAGGGGTTGGCCCCTTGTTTCCCAAGCAAGTCACATGTGGTGCTCACAAGTGGGTGTGGGAGACCAAGGATATCCTCATGAGTCTCCAAGTGGATCGATGATGCCTATAAACCTTCTGTAAAGGCTAGGATGATGACATAAGCCCCCCCCCTTTGCCTCCTGCAGTGAGACACGTCCTCATCTGGACCGTGGAACATCTGTCATGCGTATGGTACATGTGTGGAGCTGGTTGGGCATGGTGGACCAGGTGCATCATCCACGAGCAATCACTAAGTGGAACTGGGGATACAGGAAGCACTCTCTACTATGGTGGAGGCCCATGGCTCTCAAAACTTACCCTAAAAGTGCCAATGTGGCCCTCTAAAGGGATTGGACCCCGTATAGGGAGACCAAACCCCAAATGGAGACCCACCTGCAATCCTGCATAAGATCCAATGCATCCCCTTGCCCTCCAATACAACAAATCATTAGAATAATCAAGTAAAAGAGCTTACAAATCGTGGAATCAATGGAGCACTTCATGGGGCATGGCCTTCCATAGTGGGCTTTGGCATGTAAAAGTGTCTTCAAGCTTAATAAGGGAGTTAACCAAGGACCTTATTAGGTGGTTTCAGCCTTTAAAGGGGGTGACATGTTCATGGTACATCTATCAGGAGGTAGGTGGTATGTGATATAGTGATGGAATGGAGTGGGGGCTAGGGGAATGCTCAAGGCCACAGGTCATGGTACAAGGGTAGCTATGATGAGGGAGGCCCACACTTGGGTGTATGAGTGTAGGAGGGAGCAAATCGTGGTACATGAATTACCCCGACCTTTGTTTTTACACCTTTCTTCATATGCATTTTGCATTTGATTGATTTTTCTTCACAACTTCTCGGGTTCCAGGGGATGAGAGCATGATGTGTAGAATAGCAGCAGATACCCCCCTTTAAGGTAGGGCAGCTCAATTCCCACCAGGGTTTGGGACAATCATGGGTTCCTTAAAGTGGAGGGGGCTCATCTAGGGCCCTTATGAACCAGTGTGATGACCATGAATGAGGGGTAGAGCTCATTTTGGCTTTTTCCCACACACTAAATTTGTATGTCCCGGCCATCTTTTGCATTTTGTGGTACATTTCCTATTGTAAGTGGCCAAATTATGCTTTTTCCTTTCTTTTTAGTTGCATCAATCTCCGGGCATCGTTCCAGACCCTACCCAAGGTGCGGACAAGGGGAGGGGGGAGGCTAACCCTATGTCGACCCAACGGACACATGTGGACCCGAATGGGAAAAATGATGAATGAGGTTAGAATGAGCGGAAGAGAGTGATGTATATGATGTCAGAAAGTGGGACCATGCAACCGAAATCAGGATTTCCCATGTAGTGCCAACCCTAAAGATAATGGTCAGTAAAGGAAATCCCACAGGATTAGGATACAAGGGTAACCACCAAATTGAGCGGAGGAGACAAGAGTACAGACCTAGCCCACTCTTTTCGCCAAATCCCCCCATCAATCCATGCCCAAAAGTGTCCACAGTAAGTAAGGAAAATTACTCAATTATACCAAAGAAAAGCCATACCTTCGGGGTCGAGAGGCCCACCTTCAAACATACGATCATAACAGATGGGTGAGGGACCACATGAATGGCTCAGATGGCAGAGATAATGGGGCGTCGAGCTATTTGGTCGTTGTAAGGGGCTATTGGTTGTCGGCTAAGAACCATCTAGGAGAAAAATTTCTCCTATGCATACTACCCACAGGTAGTGGGTAACAAGGCTTAACATGTGATTTAGCATGAGACTTGCCTCCCAACCCCAACTAGAGAAGTGATACACGTCTCTCTCTCTTTGATTTATCATAAGTGTTTGCATTAGCATTTCAAATGAAGGTTCATCTTTTTGACACTAATCAAACACGTTTGTTATGGCACCGAAGTTTAGGGGCTTTGATTCCTCTCCCATGGGCCATTATGCAAGTCAATTCTAGTGTGCATCCTTTACACCTAGACAGCTTTTTTAGGCTTGTCTTTTTTATTCACAAGTTTTGCACCTTGATGGGTCTCGACTCTCAA
Organism: Pinus taeda; assembly: GCA_000404065.3. Lineage (NCBI taxonomy): Eukaryota > Viridiplantae > Streptophyta > Pinopsida > Pinales > Pinaceae > Pinus > Pinus taeda. The sequence goes on from APFE031654171.1 coordinate 234,934, forward strand.
CCACTAGACATATATACCCTTACTTAACCCTTGCAGGTTGAGTTAGATGACTACCTTTCATTGGTGAGTGGGATATGTAAGTTCTGCCATCTTTAGCAGATAGCTACTGAGCAGTGCTTTCAGATGTCCCGTATATTATAAGATCCTGGCAAAGATATAACTGCCTGTTCCATGATTCTAGAGGATCCCTTACGACTTTTTACTATCTCAATTGAAGACATATAGCTATTATACATAGGAGAAAATTGAAACGATCACTCAGAAATGGATAATTTGTAAAACCTTTCTCGTCTTCGCACCACTAGGCTCATTACCTCATTTTTCCAACCTATCTCAGTGAGTAGAGGCACTAAGTGCTGTGCAGACTTCCAAGAGATGGAAATGGATCTTATAAAGCCATGCCCCACTCAACTAGTAGACTTCCAATACATAATAACCTACCTGTTTTATCTTAAATACCAAGCCTATTTCAGTCTTTCGTGCACATCAATCCATTTTATTTCTGGTTTCTGAACCCAGAGCATATTATCACTTTGCCTCCAAAGCCTGATATACTTTCATAGCATCCATTATAGAAATAGGCCTTGAGTAAGTTACTTCCAAATTCCAATACATAACAAACCTTAATTTTTTTATCTTAAATATCATCGGCCTATTTCAGTCTTTCGTGGACGTTAATATAATTTCATTCCATTTTATTTCTGGTTTCTGAACTCGGGGCATATTATCACTTTGCCTCCGAAGCCTGATATGCTTCATAGAATCCATTATAGCAACGGTCTTTGAGTAAGTTCCAATCAATCGAAATAAATATCACAACCCAGAGACAACTACGGTAAGAGAAAAAGAATGATCTTACTTCACAAAAATGCTGGGGACAACAAAAAATACTGCAAAAGATGCACCCTCCTTTGGGGGGTTTTTGAAACATGCTCTGAGATTATGTTCTATGGGAAAAACTGACTTGCTTAGGGTCCATAAAAGTTCTATTTTATATTGCAGGTGTTCAGCTGCACACTGACCCAGATTGAATATCAAATAAGCACAATTAGCAAATATAACATATGAAACATTCGAACAACAGTTGCAAATTTAACAGTGGATATACTGGAAAATATCTCATGTCAAATTTAGTGGGACTGGATAAGTACCAAATTTCTTCCATAGTCATATGCAAGCATGCAAACTTCTGCTGGCTGACCGGCAATAAGAGCAATGGCCTTGCAACTGTTAGCCATCAATGATGCTGTTTTGTAAAAAGTCTTCTGCATATAATATTCCATGCTGCATATTCAAATAAAATAATATTATTAAGTTCAAAAGCACCTTTGAACTTTACTAACTTAACTATTTTTACCTTCAAGCAAACACATCCAAATGTTCTATATTTGATTCCAAGAGACAGGATACTATAATTCTCATGTACAGATTGTAAAGAGGGAAACCAATTGTAGCACAATAATTTTGTCATTTATGTATCAAATATTTCACAAATCACTTACAATGCCAGAGTCAGTGGCTCATTCAGACAAAACCTAAGATTTATTTAATAATAATATATTTAACATAGAGGGTTATAAGTTATCTGTTAACAAATTTGTTGACATACCTTCTCGAGTATACTTCAAGAGATCTGAGGGTATTCTGGTATCATTATATTACCATATCTTCAAACATAAAACATTAAATAAAAATTCAAAATGCACCATAAAAAGTTACGCACTTTACTTTAAATCAAGCGACATAACTAGTGCTATTATCATTTATCATCCACTAATTTTCCAAGTGTGACAAAGTCTAAAGTTGATATATTTTATTTGATACTGTTTTACAAGATAAGGAATAAAATTATTACATTCCATGATGAAGACAGATAATCCCTATCATGTCAGTATTTTTTTGTACTGTTGTAAGACTCGGCAGAGACTTGTGACTCATGCCAAGTCTTCCCAAGCTGACTCCAAAATGAGTAACTGCCTAGAAACTTGCCTGGCATGTGAATCTCAGCAGACTCTCCTGGAATATCATCAAAGAAGACTAGTAAAAACTTTCTTAAGCATAAACCAAGGGTATCAAGAGGAAGTGAAAACCTCTGCTTCGTGTGCGCAGCAGCCCCTGGTGCGATCCGAGTACTCCCTCCATCGCCATGGCCCCGGGAGGGGGCCCTGAGGCCCCTCCTCCATCGCCTCCTCCACTAGAGATCCTTGCATTTAGGAAGCTGATTGGCGATGGTAGTAAACGCCCAACAAGGGAAACTCAGCACAAGTTTGTAAAGAAACTTGACAGCATCCCCACAGTCACCCTGCCTGTTGAAGATTCTTGCAGATTTGCTTTGAACTTAGCCGAAAGAGGGCTCATCGGTCAATTTACAGGGTTATGGCCTTCCCCCAAGACTGTCGAGGTGTGGGTATAGAGGAACTGGCGACCACTAGTAAAGGAAGGCATCAGAAGCTTCCTGGTTGGTAAGGGCTTTTTTGTCTTTGTTTTCGATTCAATAGAAGACAAAAATCTCATCTTTAGGAATGGACCATATTTCATGGGACCTCAAGGTCTGTATAGAAACTCATGGTCACTAGATTTCACTCCGACATAAGATGTGCCGTCAGCAGTTCCAGTGTGGGTGTGCCTCCCTCATCTTCCCTCATCTTCCATTGCACTACTGGAACCCAAAGTCACTAGAAACGATTGGTAACACCCTGGGAAAATACATAGACGGAGCAGAGTGAAGCGATTAGTATTCATGTGCAAGAATATGCGTCAAATTCCACTTGGAAATAGCATTACCTGAAGCCATAAAGTTAACAATAGCAAACTGGTCTTATATCCAAGAGTTAGACAACGAGCAGCTACCATTCAAATGTAGAAATTGCCATGAATATGGGCATTTCGCAACATACTGCAAAAAAAAAAAAGAGGAAGATCTAGAGAAGTCGAAAGGAGAAAAATGGATCCAGGTGCAGAAAGCAGTCCAGGCCAAGGTGAGTAACAGGAATAAAGGGAAAGAGGTACCTATGGAGTCTGGAACTCCCTTAATAGGAATGGTACAAACGGAAGGAAGAGGAGAATAGCCAAAGACAACAACCTCAATAAACCCGTTCGAAACCCTCAGCACTTCAATCGAAATTCCAGAAACAAAGATAGAGGAGATTGAACGACAAGTTCCTGCACTAGAAGCAAAAAAGAAGAACATAGAAGTAACCCAACTTGACTGCCCAGCAGGAACCTCCTCCTCACCTACATATGCAGAAATGACAAGGAAAAAACCCCCGGAAACCTCTAGGTCATCAGAAGACAAGACATTCGAGAGACCCTCTAAAAGAGTTGGAAGGAAATCTCATAAGGAAGCCAGGGAAGAAGAGGCAGAGAGGCAAAAAAATGCAAGGCATCCAATCCACCATTGAAATGTCTATTGGGAGAAACACTAGAACAAGCCCCTCTAAGGGGGATCAATTCACTCCAATCCCGTTAAATAATGAAACTAATCTCTTGGAATTGTAGAGGCTTGGGGAACCCTTCGAAAGTTGAAGTAGTCAAAGATCTTCTGAAATAGAAACTCCCAAGATCCTCATGCTCCAAGAGACTAAGATTGAAGGGGCAACCCTTCTTGAGATCAGCAAATTAAAATGGGGAAAAAATGCAGGAAAGGCCATTAATGCAAGAGGTTCCTCTAGTGGCCTAGCAACATTGTGGTCGAAGGACAAGTATCAATTAGAAAGCTCCTTTGAGACCCAACACTGGATATTCACCGAACTTCGGCACCTCTCTAGTAAGCTCTCCATCTCTCTCTTCAACCTTTATGTTCCAATCCACCTTATAGAGAAGAAAGAATGTTGGCAGACCTTGTCTGATTTCTTAGACATTTACTCCCCTCAGAATATAATAGTGGCTGGAGATCTCAACCTCGTCATTGATCCAAAAGAAAAGAGAGGTGGCAATAGTGGCAGGGACCAAATGCTTCCATTCGTAGAGGAGCTAATACTTCATTAGGACCTTCTTGACTTCAAACCAAGGAAAGGACTTAACACCTGGACAAACAATAGAGCTGGGGCAGAACACATCTCAGCTCGCCTAGATCGTTTCCTAGCGCAGAGCTCTTTGTTCCTAGGAAAAAGATTGATCTCCTCAAAAATTCTCCCAAAGTTCGCCTCAGATCACAAACCTATTCTCTTACAGCTAGAAGAGGAATAAAATTTGGGCCCTATCCCCTTTAGATTCAACCCGCTTTGGTCAGGGAAAGAAGGGTTCATGGAAATTGTTCTGGAGGCATGGTCCATACCCGTGACAGGATCTCCCAGCTTTGTCTGGACGCAGAAACTAAAAATAACCAAGAGAGCTCTGAAAAAATGGATTAAAGAACCCTCAAATTCTCCTACCAGCAGCAAAAAGGAGACAGTTCAGTTTTTATCAGATCTACAAATGGATTTGGAAAGTAAGGAGATCTCTTCTTCAGATTTAGAAAAAGAACAAGCTGCCCAAATCAAATCATTTCGCGCTTTCCGACATGAAGAAGAGACTTGGAGGCTTAAGTCTCGTAGCCTGTGGCTTAAAGCTAGAGACCGAAATACCTCTTTCTTCCATATGCAATATAGAACCCGGCTATCTCGAAATCATATCTTTGAAATCACTTGCTCAGATGGGACTGTGCTCAAAGGTCAAGAACAGCTAAAAAAGGCAGCAAAAGATCATTTCCAGACACTGTATAAAGAGGACGGGAATGGGAGTGAAGAAGTCATCTCGGAATTTCTCTCCCACATTCCATCTTTGGTAAGCAAGGAGGACAACACTAGTCTTACGAAGCCTTTCTCCGAGGAAGAAATCTGTAAAGTAATATGGTCCATGGAACTAGACAAGGCACCAGGACCTGACCGCTTCTCAATTCATTTTTATAGAATCTACTGGGAAATAATAAAAACCAATCTTCTGAGGATGATTAAAGCTTTTCATCAAAAAGCCAAAGTGGGAGGTAATACTAACTCTACCTTCCTTGCATTAATACCAAAAGAAGTGAATCCGGGCACTTTTGACACGTTTAGGCCAATCTCACTCTGCCATGCATCATACAAAATAATGACAAAATTGTTGGAAAACAGAATCAAGCCATTACTTGGGAAACTCATTTATCCCACCCAAGGAGGCTTTGTCAAAGGGAGACACATACTAGACAATGTAATATAGGTGCAAGAATTCATACACTCCAGTTACCTTCGGCAGGAGCAAGGTATGCTCATAAAGCTCGACATGGCAAACACATTCGACTGGGTAAATCTTTCTTTCTTGTACGAAGTCCTCCTTTCCTTTGGTTTCAGCTCTAACTTTGTCAATTTGATTAAAGCTTGTACTATAAAGCCATGGATAGAACCTTTAGTTAATGGCGGGCTAACAAACTATTTTCAAGCCTCGAGGGGAATAAGGCAAGGCTGCCCCCTCTCCCCTTTCTTGTACATATTGATGGCAGACTCGTTAAATAGAAAACTGACAGTTGAAAAGAAAACAGGGGCAGCTCCAAGAGTCAAGTTGACGAAAGAGCTAAAGCCTCTCAACCACGCATTATTAGCAGATGATTCTCTTCTTCTGGGCGGAGCCTCCATCAAGATAGCCAAAGTTTACAGTGGAATTCTTCAAAAATTCTGCAACATATCAGGAGCTCTTATAAATAAAAGGAAAAGTGCAATATACAGGTGGAATATGGATCAACAAGCAAATCAGAGAATAGCCCTCTCTTTAGGCTTTTTGGGATTCGCTTCTTGGGATAAAATCAAATATCTCGGGTTACCAATAACCTTGGGCCCTAACAAATTATCGCTGAGGAAAGAGGTAATAAGCAAAATTAAGTCCAAGATTACAGCTTGGGGAGGTTAATGGCTCACCAATGTTGGCAAACTCATCCTTATAAAATCTGTTTTGTCCTCCCTGCCTATTTATCAGGCTTCCTTTCTTCTGGCTCCAAAGAAGATCATGGAAGAAATCTCTAGACTTGTCAGGGATTTTCTGCGGAGAGGAGGAAGAGGAAACCAAAGAAAATTTCACCTAGTGAATTGGGATACAGTTAAATGCCCCATCTTTGAAGGAAGCCTGCAAATAAGAGACCCAGGCCTTGCCAATCTGGCTCTTGGAGGTAAAATACTTTGGACCCTCTTCTCAAACAGCAAACACCCTGTCGGTCAGGTCATAAAGAAAAAATATCTAAAAGGCTAATCGCTAAGGAACATTCAGATAGATAACAGCATCAAAGGGACGTCGATATGGCATCTCTGCTGCCGTGGGATAGAGTTCTTCCAAAAGCACTTGTATCGCATTCCTGGCAAAGGAAAAAACACGATGTTGTGGCAAGACAACATAATGGAACAGTCGCCTTTGAGCAAAAATGAAGCAATCAAAGAAATCAAGAACTGGCTCATTCAGCAAGGATTCCTCACCTTGACAAATATCTCGATATGGAACGACTCCGGAAAATGGCGAAATTGGGAAATCCCACGAGTTCTAGATCAAATGTGCAGTCAAAAGACCCTCCTGGGAGACGCGTTAACAAGACTAGCACCGGTTCACATACGTTTGACGGACAAATGGGGATGGGGAAAGACTGGAATCTACAACGCAAGGCATGGATTTGCCTCTCTTCAACCACAGCAAGCTTCGAGCCATACCGAGTCTGTGTGGAAACAAGTCTCGGACCCTCTCAGTCTCCCCAAAATAAATTTCTTCACCTGGGTATTAATGCATGGGAAAGTGCTAACTAGCCACAATCTAAGTAAAAGAGGTATTCATGGGCCACATCGGTGTTCTCTCTACTGCAAAGCTCAGGAAACCATGAAGCATGTGTTTGTGGATTGCTCTTTTGCTCAAGAAGTCTGGGACTGCATCCTTCAAGGCCTCAATGTCTCTACCCCCTCGCAAGTCAAAATAGCTAACCCTTTTAGCACATGGAGAACGCGTTATCCCCACATGACCCAAAGAAAGACAGCATGGAACAAAATCTGGAAAGCAGTACCTAAATATGTCTGCTAGAAAATATGGCTCGCCAGAAACGACCAGATCTTCAACAACATTCTGAACTCCCCTTTGAAGGTGGCAGCAAAAGCAAAAGCATTACTCCTCGAGACTGTGGCCAATTATCCCCTTAAAAACGATAACATGCTTCTCCCGGAAGAAAAAAATGGATGGGAACTTATATATTTCGAGACAGGATAAACAACACCACTTGCCCCAGTAAAACTCCTGTATGGAGACTACGAGAAGCATACTAAAATTTTCAAACAAGGTGGAGGAAACAAAGTAAAACAACAATCTTTTTTTATGGTGCCTCCAAATGCAATCCAGGGACAGCAGGAGCAGGCGAAGTGATCTACTCCCCGGAGGGTATTCGTGAAGATAACTTTAGCTGGGGACTTGGATAAAGAACCAACAACCAGACAGAAATCCTTGGGCTGCTAAAAGCCTATCAGATAGCACGTGAAAAAGACATTAAGGAAATACAAGTCTTCGGGGACCAGAAATTTTGATAAATATATTAAATTCGGAGGACCACTTCAGCAATCCAGCGCTCAACAAGACACTTCAAAGGCTGAGATATGTGCTCCAAGACTTCTCTTCCCATCTCCTTTTCCATATTCTACGTGGCTCAAATAAGAAAGCAGACGCAAAAGTAAACCTGGCATCCCTCCTACCACAAGGAGCCTTAAGCAAGAATGATGAAGAACCTACATGGAACCCGATCCCGTAATCTAGAGTAAATCTACACCTATGTAAGGAAAACGAGAGCTGCAACTAAAAAGAATTCTGAATATTGTAATGATGGTTGTTTTGGTTTCGGCCCAACCGGTTTTAAATAATTAATATAACCGTTATAGTTAAAGAAAAAAAAAAAAAAACTTTCTTAAGCATGGTCGGAATACTTCATTCATGGTAGCCTAGAAGGTTGTTGGACCATTAGTTAACCCAAAAGAAATTACTTTAAATTTGTAATGACCTTCATGAGTACAAAAGGTGGTCTTCGCGATGTCCTCTAATCTTATTCTGATTTGGTAGTATCTAAATCTCAAGTCCAATTTTGAAAATATTTGGCTCCATGAAGTTCATCTAACATTTCATCTATGAAGGGTATCGGGAACTTGTTATTAATCGTTATCTTATTCAATCCTCTATAATCTACACATAGTCAAAACAATCCGTCCTTCTTCCGAACTAGAACCACTGGAGCAGCATAAGGGCTTCTACTTTTTGTGACGATACCACATTTTTTATATATAATAAATTATTATTACAAAATATCTCGTGTATTTTTACATTCAAGCCAACAAGCTACGGGTTTTGTTGCTTCAGTGGTATCAGAGCCATGGCGCACAATATAATGATGTGAGTCTTTGAATGTTGTTCGCAGAACAATGTGCCATTACGTTCACGTCCTGAATGTGTTGAGCAGTTTAGTAAAATTCACGAAGCATTTCAGCATTTAGCAAAATCATATGCAAAAGTTGAAGCTTGTCGAAAGGAAATCGATAATAAGGAAAATGATCTAGATGATGATTTTGATGAAGCTTACACAAATCAAGATGAGGATTTAGATAAAGCTGATCTTGATGTGAATGAGGATGATCTAGATCAAGATAATGATTTCGATGAAGCTAATATAGATCAAGAAGATTATAATGTTGAAAACTCAGATGAAGTTGATCTTGATGTGGATGAAGACTATTTTGGAAAACAAGAAGATGCCAAAGTTAGTCTTGAAACAACTAAAAGCACTCCAAATAAAATGGACTCACAGCCCACTTCTGTTTCACATTCACCCCCAGTTTTTCCCCCATCCCCTTCTTCTTATCATGACTCAATTAACAAAAAGCAATTCCTTCATTCTACTGGACAAGGACGAGTAAGGAGGAACTGTTAAGTCCAAAATATATGAGGAAGATCCATACTTCAAGCTAAGGATGGAAGTGATAGGGTGTCAGTTGGTTTGCCACATGATCAAGTTACATACACAGATGCAGTTGTCGTAACACAAATTGTTTTCGAGTTAGCAGCACATGCCGTTGAAACAGCAAGAGTTGCCATGGGTCTTGCCAGAAATCATAAATTGCAGGGCACGAGCGTAAGAGAACCAGTAGGATTATTGAACAAAGGCCAATTAGTAACACACACCAAGTGCCCTTCCTGTGGTTACAAGTTTGATAAGGAAGAGGCTTATATCGACATTAGCATTCCCATACAAAACTCTACGTCGCTGCAGAAAGCTTTGTCGAACCAAATGTTCCACCCAAAGGACAAACTCAGTTGTAGAACTTGCAGTAACCCTTCATCTAAGACCACCCAACTTCAAATTTGCAACCCTTCCAATGTTCTGATCATTCATTTGAAGAGATTCGAACTGAACATTAATAATAGCAATGTGGTCACCAAGATAACAAAAAACATTGAATTCCAAGAGAGTATCGAACTACAAAAATTAACGGACTCGACCTCTACCTCTGCAACTGAAACTCTATTACAGTTGTATGCCATTATCATTCACATTGGTCCATCACCCAGTAATGGGCATTATGTTATGTATGTCAAAATGCAAATGGCGACTGGTATGAGTGTAATGATGGGCAAGTTAAAAAGCATTGCTTCCATCAAGCTCTAAAGAAAGCAAAAAATACATCTGAGGGGAAATCGCAAGATTCTGAAGCTCAAAAGAAAGAAAATGATAAATATTCTCGCGAGAAGCTTGTGTGTGACTTTCTTCGACATGGACCAAGGGAAGAGACAAAAATGAAGGATTTCCTGAAACAACACATTAAGGAGACAAAGTACGAGAAATGCGTGACCATGTTTCTTGTCAGGCGTCGTTTCATACAAGTGGATCAACAGATATATATTGCGCGGATATATATATATATGTTGCACGAAACTTAAAAGAACCCGGCGTTTCGGGCCGTACCAGTACCCGAAACTCCGAAACTTGGCCGAAACTCGGTCGAAACTCAACCATCATGTAATCATATATTAGAGTTAATATAGACTTCTTTTTCCTTTTAAATTGTCATATATGGGTCTTACTCCCTTTTTTCTGGCAAGATAATGTGTTATTCACTTATTTCTTTATATATATTTTTAGATATACATATATGACGTTTCCGCTGATGTTTCAGCCGACGTTTCCATTTTTGGGAGGTGACGTTTCTAAACGTACCTGTTTCGGAAACTCCAAAACGTTTCGGCGTTTCGTGCAACTTATATATATATATATATTCATGGTATATGCCCACTGCGGAAGCAGTGTCCATCAGGGCCTGTCAAATCCTGTTCTGATGAGGATTGGTTTAAGCACTGCAAAATCCATTAAAGGCTTAAACAATATTTTAAAACCCGAAAATCTAATCTTTGCAGTCCCACAATGGATACGTGGGTGCTCGTTGATCAAATAGCGTGACAGTCATGCGTGACTCCCAGTCAAACAGTGGGACGGTCAGGTGTGACATCCGTGTATTATACATAAAAATTATATATTTGCATATACACCATATAGTTCATAATATTGTGATTATATAATTAAAATTAACTTAATTTCAAAAAAAAAACCTTGCTAAAAATAAAAAATAAAAAATGATATATTAAAATAAAAAAATAAAAAATCGAAGGGAATATTATTGATGAGCTACATGACGAAACGATGCCTAGATTATATACATTGAGACGAGAGACACTAAGCGAAGAAAATCGACAGTATTTAAGCTTTGAGGACAAAGCTTCTGAAGGAAAGGGCTATGTTTTGAATATAATTCATAACAAGTGACATAAATAAAATTAATGTAAATATTAAATAATCAAATATTAGTTACGTTAAATAGTCATTAAGTTAAGTGAAAAGGCATGTCTAAAAGACATGCCAGTCACGAAAGGACACCTATTTAGGTATATATAGGTGGGTCCTCATTGTAAACATTCATCACTTATACATTGTTTATATATCATAAATTATTATTACAAAAGATCTCTTGTGTATTTTTACATTCAAGCCAACAAGCTACGCGTTTTCTTGTTTCATTGTCTATTAAAGATCTCTTGAGGCATTTCGATATTTTTGGAGCTGAAATTTTCGTTCTCCCATGGAGCCATATTCTTGATCTTGGATTTGGATATATCTCTTGTTATCTTGTAAGTAAATTTTGTTAAAGAATTTTTGCTTATGAAATAGTGACTAATGTGTGGAAATAATGCAACTAGATCTTGTTCTTTCATGCCCTAATTGTTGAATATCATTGTAAAAGAATGCTAGAATGCAAATTTGCACATGTTACTCATTCATAACAAGTAGATGAATGTTCCTAGTGGAGTAGAACTTGTTCTCTTTCCATGAAAGTCCATAAATCTTGGGTGGGTAAATGCTAGAGAGTGCTTGCTAGCGCATCATTTTCTAACCTCCTTGAAGACAATTTTGCCAAAATTTCAAAGCACGTAGACTTAATAGCCTAAAGACAAGGCACTAATCCAAATGAATTTGGTGATCACCCCTTCTTCCCTTCTCTTTTCCCCTCCAAAGTTTTCAGCCTTCAAACCTAGATGACCTAACTAGGGCTTCCAGCGAAATTCATTAGAGGGATCATTTTTCGAATCCACTTGGATAGGCTTCTGCGTTGGTGTCTCCTCTAGTAAGCCTCCAAGTTTCATGTGATTCCCACAGTTCAATTTTGAGAAATCTCAGGCCCTAGCTCCAACTTTGAAGCTCATCTTGAATGTTTAAGTGTGTTGGTTTTCTTGAGGGTTTTGGCACAGACTATTCGGTGGAATAAATCATTCAAACCTTTTCTTTCATCCCACCTTGACCTAGAGATCACTTTGGGGCATCTTCTTCCACGATTATGCATAAACTCTAGGTTTCGTGTGGTCCCACTCTAGGCTTCTCAAGAATAGTAAAGATCTGTTTTAAGGCATAAAAGCATCAATTAAAAGCTTCTTGAGTAGTCGTAATCATCTTTAGAGCCTTCACCTTAGGTTTCCTTGTCATAATTAGATATCATAAGCCCTAAGTCTAGGTCTCCATATGAGACTTTCTTGAAGAGCCAGTGGCTTCTCTTTAAAGCAATCATGCTATTATTTGAGCCTCTCCCTTGAATGGGCTTTGGAAATCACACCACACCTAGCCATTAACCCTATAATTCTTGTGATTTCCTTCATACCGAGACCCCTCCCATCAGCTAAAGTTCGTAAAGAGCAGTGGACATCAACTCAGGTGACAGTGGGTCCTTGTCCCGTTGTTTCCATTTGGTCTAGTAGTTGTCCCTTAGGAAACCCTCCTAGGACCCTTGCTAGATTCTGTGATAACAGATACATCACATGAAAGTATTATTTGCTGACGAGTTTTGAACCAACCAATATTGTTCATCATCAAGATGATTAGATGGAGAAAATATCATCAAGCATGGGTATATAAAGAGAAAAAAGTCTAAAGAAAATAACTGTTAGAAAAATTATTAAAATAAATCAATAACCATTATTGTTTCTTAATAGTTATTTTGATTTATTTTAATAATTTTTCTAATGGTTATTTTCTTTATACATTTTTCTCTTTATATACCATTGCTTGATCAGATTTTCTCCATCTTATCATCCTGATGATGAACCACATTGGTTGGTTCGAAACGCATCAAGAAATAATACTTTCATGTGATAGATCCTAAAGACATTTTTCTAAAAGATATGTGGCATCATAACTCAACTCCACTTGGATTCCTCCCCACTGCTCCTGAAACCTACTGAAATTTTTTTGTCATATGTCTTGAAGTTCCACTATCTACATAACATCCAATCCCTCAAATTGTGTGCATGGAAAGACTGGACACCATAGCAAAGTGGGTATCTAGCTTCAAACTTTACCATTTATCCACTACTTCCGACTATAAAAACTGAATAAATAAAGCTTATACCCCAACCTTCTCCTTTATGGACAATGAAGAAGAGAAGGTACGATGAATTTAGACACTTGCACAACAATACCTTAAATAAACCTAACGAGATCTATTCTTAGCCTTGGATTAGAACTTTCAATCTACATGAAATATTTATTCCTAGTAAAGTGTGCCTATTAGAAGAGAATGCAAGTATGCATCCATGCATCTATGTCTTATGGGAATCTATGCCAAATCTACGATTCTATTCTTAGAAGGTTACCACATTTGAAGCACCCTAACTAAGTGTGCATGCAACTAGTAGCTAAAGCAAATCTCAAAATTAGAACTAAATCGCTAATTTTGAAACATCATCTAGTCTAAACTAAAATAATGATGGTGGATGCAAACCAAAAGCATGTGCGTGCCTTCTGCCTCTTTCTTCTCCATAAACTTTCATGTGCCCTCATTCACTGTTGTATGGACTAGCGTAGGAATTAGTATTGTTGTTTTTGTAGGGACTACTGTCGCAAAATCTAGCAGGCCTAGGAGAGGGGTACCCTACAAGGTTACTACTAGACCAAGTGACACCAATGGGGTAGTGGCCCACTGTCACCACAGCCAAAACCCTACTCTTTATGGATTTTTAGCAACAGGAGTTGTCACAGTATTTGAATAGGTCACCTAATAGGTGTTTTAGGTTTAAGGTATGAGCTGGCACAAATAAGCCTCCGAGGGAAACACACAAATTTAGGTACAAACCTTCAAGAGGAGGCATTTCACTTTCCTTGAAAAGACCAATTTAGGGCAATACAAGACCTAGGGCTTGATTGATAGGTTGAGAGTTGGGATAGTCAAAGGTCAAGGTGAAGAGAAATGGTTTCAAATAATGTATTGTGATAAAGCCAACGTACATGAAACCCTCAAGAAGCCCCCAAGTTGAAGCTAAATGCAAACTAGGGTTTACCTTAGGGCAAACAACTACAGATGAAAATTTATGGATAGAATTGAAGGGAATGCCTACCAAGAGGGTTGATTTTGAGGCAAAAAACTATACTCTTGGCATTTAGACTGTCCAATCCCCAAAATCCTTCCTCCCTAGAAATTCGCACCAAGCCTTATCTTGGACGCTTGGCCTTAAAAGGGGCTGAATAAGGTCAAGAGAAGAAAAGAGAAAATTTATGGGTCAAAAGTGAGTTGATCACCAACAAAGGAGGGCTAGTGCCTAGATCCTTGGGAGAATGGAGTCTATGAGTAGATTAGATAGCTAAAAGTTGCTAAAGAGGAAGGATAATTGATGGCCTAGCATCAAAAACCCTTGTGATTACATATGCAATGCATAAAAGAAGTTTCACAAGAGAGCTAATCAATGTTCACCACTAGGATTATCATTCACATATTATTTATGAGTAATGCATGCAATAATGATATCTAGATTCCACCAAACATATTTGAATAAATTAGGGCACAATAGAAAACCCTAGAATTAATATATTCCATACATTAGGCATAAAGAAAATATTTATCCAACAAAATGCTCACAAGATAACACACATGAAATTCCATCCATTGATCCAAGACAATAGCTCCGAAGACAAGCGACTAGCTCCATATATCAAAATGCATTCATGCATCCAATTTTCTCCAGAAGACAAAGAGGTCAAAATTCTCCTAAGAGAGGATGAAATTCTCCTAAGAGAGGCTCAAATATCCAAGTGATGATGAGAAATATAATACTCCTTTCCTCTATTTATATGAGGAGGAATAACATTTATTTTAGGCCTAAAGCCCTTAGGACAACAAGTTATATCATAATGATAAATTTGGTCACAAGCCAACCCATTAGCTTAAGACAATAAACCTAAGAATTTTCCCACATGTGCGATCCATAAGGCAGGATATGCTGACATCATCTATGCATTAGGCCATCTACTATGTGTGTTGGTGCTTCTGGCTACCAAACTTGTCGTAAAAGTATCTAAAATTAATCCTTTGAGGGCAAGCCCTCAAATCTCTATCAATTTCCCTCTATGGACCCCAAAATCCATCGTGGGGCAACAAAGGTGGTCTCATGGATCTCCAAATGGTCACAGTGTCAATCTATGTTCCAACGTTTGGGGATTCCAATGTGTTGCTAGCCCTCCCATGTCTCAAAGGGTGAGATCTTTCTCATCTAGGCCCTGGATCAGCTACCATCCATCATAAAGTGCTAAGTCAGTTGGGGGCCAACTGGATCCAGGTGCATCATCCCAAAAACTCATTTGTAGGGCAAAGTGCTAAAACATTGTGGGTGATGGAGGTGCCCAAGGGTGTGTGATGCTCTATTGTTGCTCAGAATCCCATGGCTCTAAATGCTTCACTTGTGGGCGTCAATATGCTTTTTTGGAGGCTTGGGCCCCAATTAAGGTGCTCAAGTCATGGTTGTGGAACCACCTAACAATCACGTCACAAAGTCTAGCAAGCAAAAAATCATTAGGTACAATTATCATTTTTGCATCTAAGTGAACCAAACTAGAGAGCAAAGGGCTATTTGATACTTAAAACAAGGTTTCCCTTCCAAATTTGGCGCTTTGAACTCGCAATGGTGTTTCCTCCCTAGGTAAAAGTGGCTAAAAAACAACTCCATTAGGTGTTTTCAGCACCCAAGGGGACGTAACATTTCCTTGGTCCACCCTTCAATCAATAGGTGTCATGTGAACAATGATGGTAGCAAACGGGAGAAGACTACATGGCCAAGTGCCATGGTCACCAATTCACCAGTGCTATTAGGAACGACAACGAATCAAATCTAATACTACAAAGCATCGTTGTACCATTTCTAAAGACTTCATACAAGGCCTTGTGTCGTTCCATAAAAAACAACTAGTTACTCCTTTAATTGTTGTTGCTAGTGTTAAACGTGATTTTTTGTTTTCCATCTTTGATTATACGTAAATGTATTATACACCAACTAATCGAGTGTAAAAGGTATAGTATAAAAACCATAAAAAAAAAAACCATTAAATATACGCCAAAGGAAAATCCATTTTATAACATGTTTGGATTATAAAGGGAAAATAAAAAGAAATAGCAAATTAAAAAGTTAAGAGTATCCATATTATTTATAAAACTTAAAAAGAAAAACTATATTATTATATCACCAAAAGGGAAAAGAGTAAGGACTCCTAAATAATTATCAAGGTGATTATTCAATCACCCTTTTTAGTTTGTAAGGGGAAATATTATAAAAGATAGAAAAATATTTATTACTTAGAAATAAAAAGAGGGTTAATTAAGAGAGAGAGAGAGAGGGAGGGAGAGGAGAGGAGAGGAGAGGGGCAATTAAAAAAACATAGCTCAAATTCAATTCAAAAGTTCCAATAAAAGAAATAAAGGAGATTTTAAATGAAAGATGAGCTCCATAAATAAGACAATATTTTGGACTAAATGTCCGTTTCGTAAAATGGAAATTAGGTTTAGTGAATTCATAAAAATTGCGAAATATGTTCTCCAACATGTGGGAAATTATTTAGTACGGAAGAATGAAAAGATTACAAGAAGAACTCACAAAACTTAAACAAAAAATCCTAGAATCATAAAAGAAACATAAAAATCTCGAAAATGTGTTTTACAACATCTCAAAAGAAAAGGACAAAGAAATTTTACGTCTAAGGGACCA
Organism: Pinus taeda; assembly: GCA_000404065.3. Taxonomy (NCBI): domain Eukaryota; kingdom Viridiplantae; phylum Streptophyta; class Pinopsida; order Pinales; family Pinaceae; genus Pinus; species Pinus taeda. Next base: position 251,458 of record APFE031654171.1, read on the forward strand.
TAGTCAAAAATTACTTGCGAAGGTCAATAAGTCCAAAAAAAAATTTACAAGAAAAAGAATATCTCAAGAAGGAATTCAAGAAAAATCTATCAGAGAAGGAAGAAGAAAATTTGCACTTAAAAACCCTTAATCAAAGTTTATTAGAACACATCAAAGATTGAAAAAATGAGAAGCTTGAGCATCAAACTAAAATTGAATCAAAAGCTAGAGAAATTTCACATTTAATAAATCATAACCAAAACTCACTCAGATTAAGAAACTCAAGAATGATAAGAAATCATTGAAAAACAAAGTAGACAAACTTATCACGAAAGAAGTATCGAAGTCTTCAAATGTAACAATCCAAGCTGAAGAAAAAGGAACGAATACTAATCCAGTCAATATCACAACTGAAGAAGATGACAAATTAGTTGAAGTAAAAAGATATTCAGATGTTATAGTTCAAACAATGAAAAATCCAAGTGAAGATCCTATAACCAACTCAACAACATCAATATCCGAAGTAAATCAAGAGACTGCCACACACATGACAAGGGAAAATCAAATTACAAGAACTCCTTATCGACATTTGAATCACAAGAGCAGACATCTCAATCAAATTTGTATCACTCGAAACAAAAACAACAAACTTATGTTCCAAAGAATATTGATGTTTGCATAGTCCAATCTTACAATAATAGATTATCCCAGCGATCAAATTGCAAAGCTCCACAAAATATTAATTTAGGATAGTCAGGTCCCTTCTCAATTCGACAATTTTGTTTATCACTAAAAGGATCCTATCATCTTGTATCATCGAGGGTGTCAACTAGATGAAATCCAAAAGATGCAAATAGATTACAAAGAAACAAACAAATGACACGCCTTATCAACAAAAAGCTTTGAGGACAAAGCTTTTCTAAAGTGGAAGGAAATGTTATGAATATAAACAATTAATAAATAATAAATAATAATAATTAGTATATTAAAGAGGAATCTCCCAAAAGACATGATAGTTTACGAAGGGGTAACCTGCACATTCTTACCAAGAAAACAACTAGGGAAGAAAATTTATGGATAAAATTGAAGTGAATTAATACCAAGAGGGTTGATTTTGAAGCAAGCAACTATACCCTTGGCATTTATACTCTCCAATCCCCAAAATCCTTCCTAGAAATTCGCACCAAGCCTTAGCTTGGACACTTGGCCTTAAATGTGTTGAAAAATGTAACTAGGTTCGATCTTCATAACATGTATTGGTCAAAAGAATTTTTATTATTGTTACAATGACTTATTAAAGCATGGGATTCATGCTTGGGTCAGCATTTTATTAATCAAAGTCCGCATTGTAAACTCCTAGGATTAATAAAGAGTCATTAGAGTCATTGTATATTTAATGAGACCCTTCTTGGGTTTTTAAACGATGTAAAAAGAATTATTTTTGAGTCAAAAAATGAATTATGCAACCTCCACACCAAGTCGGCCTCAAGGAAGGCAATTCAACCTCATTGGAAGGCTATATATACAAGGCAATTCAACTTCATTTGGACCATCTCACTATCTCACACATAATTCAATATCTAAAGCTGGAAGCTAGAAGCTGGGAAAAGTGCGAAGTTGAAGGAAGAGGCTAAAAGGAGTGTGAGTTTGGTCAAGGAGGAAGGGAAGAACAAAATCTAAGTTTTGGTCTCTCTCTCTCTCTCTCCCTCTCTCTCTCTCGTGTGGGCTAGCTTAGGAGATCAAATTCTCATAGTCAAGGTTGAAGTTATTACTGATGTCAAAAGCTACCAAGTCGAAGTTGCTAGGGTCGAAGTGTTGTTGCTGCTAGGTCGAAGGTTGGATCGAAGGAGAGGTTGGCTAACTGTGGAGGAGGTCTTTGTCTGGGTTGAAGAGACTCAAGGAAAACTATTGAAGGAAGATCTTTTGACTGGATTTTCCCCTAGATAGGGGTTTTGCCCTGGCAAAGTGCCTACATCTTGTGTATGTGATCTTCATACACACATAATTTGGTAATTGCTTGATGAAAGATAATATAATTCACAAGTAATTATCAAGAAGGAGAAATCTAACCCTAATCCTACTATCAGTGATTTTTCAACAAAAGGGGCCAAATTAGGTCAAGAGAAGACAGAAAATTTATGGGTGAAAAGTGATTTGATCAACAACAAAGCAGGGCCAGTGCCTAGCTCCTTGGGAGGATGGAGTTTATGAGTTTATTAGATAGGTAAAAGTTGCTTACAGTGTTTTTAAAACCGGAACCAGTGACCGGACCGGTCCACCTAATGAACTGGTTTACCGACTGGAACCGGTCTAACCGGGACTGGTTTGGTCTAAACGAACCGGTTTTAGAAAGTTACATTAAATAATTATTTTTTAATGAAAAAAACTATTTTTAAGATTTAAAACCATGATTCCAAGCCAATAGAGACAAAATATGCAAAGATTATTCATTTATATACCATGAAAAGGTGAATATATCAAAATGGCACTGAGTGCAATACATATCATCGACAAAATACATAAGCAATGAGGCTCTAAATGGCCTCTAGAGTGCAAAAACAAAGCCTACAAACTATGGGGCCAGTGGCCTACTACAAGACTCAAGTCTACATATATAATAATACTATAATAGTGATCAACATTATCACTTGAAACTTCTCATGAGTCATCATGATCAAACTCAGTTGGTTGAGTCTCGACTCCCAAACTTTGCAGTTACAAACTTCTCTATTGGTTCAGTGACTTGAGTCTCAAACTTTTGAAGGTATTCTGCCCTAATATGCCCTATTATTTCATTTGGTGCTCCACATGGCTTTACATGGCCTCCTATCCCAGCCAAGTGTTGCTTGAACCTGTTAATACCCCCTCCTTGAATGGATTTTTGGCAATATTTGCAGATCATTTTACCATCAATCATATCACAATGAGCCCATGCAGTATCTCTGGCCTTTGGAGGCATGATGACTACTACTTAAACTCTGTTGTTCCACCACTCCAGCAAAAACTCAACACTCTCCAAGCTCCCAAGCAAACTCACAAACACTCCAAATGAGATGTGTGAGACAAATGAGAGGAAGAGGGGCCTCTTAAAGGCTTGGAGAGGGTGTTTTTGGAGGGAAAGAACCCTTTGTTTCCCTCTAAAACCCCTAAACACAGTGAAAAAGTCGCTTTTTGGGCTCACGGTGGGCCTGCCTCCTAACCGGCCGGTTCCGTCCTAAACCAACCAGTTAGGACCGTTTTAGGGCAAAAAATGGAGAAGTGCCCCTGTATCAAATCGGCTGGTTCTGTCCTAAACCGGCCGATTAGGACTGGTTTAGGGCAAAAAATGGAGAAGTGCCCCCTCTGACCAGATTTTTTGGCCGGCTTCGACCGGTGGACCTGCTAACCAACCGGTTAGACCGGTAACCGGTTAGCAAGGCCGGTTTTGAAAACTATGGTTGCTAAGGAGGAAGGATAATTGATGCCCTAGCTATGAAAATTCCTACAACTGGAATCCTATTGCAACAACTAATATTATTTCTCCTAATTGTTAATTAATTAATAATTTATCTGTGATGAAAATAAAATATTAATGTGAATTAATATAAAACTGTGTTAGAATGGTCCAAAAGTCATGGATCAAGCCAGATCTAATCTTAGTCGTTGACTAGGGACTTAATCTCGACCGTTGATTTTTCAACGAGAAAAGTATAAGAGGAGGCTTGAGGGTCACTTGGAGAACACACCAAGAAATCAAGATTTCGACTTTTTGGGGCTGGATTTGCTGAGAAAGTTGAGAGAGTGATCGAAGTTGTAGTTGAGGGACAGTGAATACAGAAGCAGAGAGGCACAGATAGCACTGGGAGGATCAGCGCAATAGCTGGAGAGAGGGACGCAAAAGCAGCCAAGGGTTCATGCAGAGCTAGCCAGGAGCTGTGCAGTGCCTCAGAGGGCCAGCGTGGGTGACGCAGAGGACCAGAGGACTGATGCAATGCCTCCAAAGGCTGATGCAGGCCAAGCCAGGACGTTGGGCCAGAGAGAAGCAGACGCAGTCCCTAGAGGTTGACGTTGGGGTTTCGTGGGGCAAATTGGAGCTGTCAAAGTGTTTATCTGGGGTTTCAGCCGGAATATCTGCTTCCGAGTAGAGAGGTACTACTGCCGAGATTTTTCTTTGTTGGGTGAGCCGGATTTGGCACCCAAATTGTATTCTGAAACTGCTTAATAAATCAAACCCTCAGATAGCTGCATCGGTTTTCCCACATTGGGTTTTTCCGGGGACATTAGTCCAAAAATAACAGTGTCACTTGTGTGCTTGTTTCTGTTTCCTTCAATTGATGATCTGTAATGTGTTGAGCATGCACTTGTATTTATTTCCAGTATTTACATGGTAAATAAATTGTTAATTAACTAAACAAGTAGGTAGAAATAAATCAGAAAGTACATGAACGTTTTCTAACGGGTTAGACTTAGAAATTCCAACACTACTTTTCTCCCATAATTCTTAACAAACTTGTGATAATACCCTTTCAACCCGAAAATCCTCACAGATGCTCTATGGATGTGGGGATTTTCCATTCCTTAATGGCTTTAATTTTGCTAGGGTCTACCTTAACACCTTCATGAGATATAATATGACCCAAATATTCTACCTCTTGTACTCCAAAGAATCATTTAGGTTTTTGCATATAATTGTTTCTCCTCAATAGTTTGAGCACTCTATCAACATGTTGAACATGATCATTCCAAAACTTGTTGTAAATTAGTAATTCATCAAAAAATACTAACACAAATTTTCTAAGGAAGGGTTTTCAAATGGAAATCATCAAACCTTGAAATGTAGAAGGTGCATTAGTAAGGCAAAAAGGCATGACCAAAAATTCATAATGACCCTCATGAGTTTTAAACTTTGTTTTGGAATATCTTCAGTCTTCATTCTGATTTGATGATATCCTAAAAGGACCCACTTGGTGAAGTAAATTTCTCAATGCAATTCATCAATAATAGGGATGGGAAATTTATCTTTAATAGTGAGCTTGTTGAGCTCCCTATAATCCAGACACATGCGCCATGATCCATCCTTCTTGTGCACCAATACTACTGGAGCAGAGAAAGAACTTTGACTAGGTTGAATTATACCAGCCTCTAGAATTTCCGCAACCATACATTAAATTTCACTCTTTTGGGCATAGGGATAATCTGTTAGGCCTAATGTTTGGAGGAGCAATTCCTGGAATCAAATGAATAGCATGATCGTGATCACGAATAGGTGGGAGGCTTTTGGGAGTCTCAAATACCTTGGAATGATTGTCCAAGACTTTTTGGAGATTTGGAGAAATAGATGGTTTCGATGTGGGAACCTCTAGCGAACATAATTGTGCAATTACGCCACATTATTCTTTCTTTAGAAGATTTGTCATGCCATTATAGCTTATTATCTTTCCTGGTTTCCCTGTGATACCCCTTAATTCAACTTCCTTTCCTTCTGAAAAAAATTCAAGAAAAGTTCTTGAAAATTGAAAGATATCGTACCCAAAGATTGTAGCCATTAGACTCCTAGTACAACATCAGCACCACCCATTGGAATGGAAAGCATTGGACTATTCAACACATATTCTCCCATGGATAGCTTGATACCATGGCACTTTCTAGAGCAATTTAGGGTTCCTCCATTTGCAACCATCACTTCACACTCTAGTGTTGGATATAGGAAGCAATTCAATTCCTTCGCAGTATTGTCTGAATCAATCAACACTATTACCTTTTTCTTTTTCATATGTCCTTCTATCTTGATAGTTTGAGCAGTGGTAATTTCGTCCAATGCATTAAAAGATATGGTCAGATTCATTTCTTCTTTCTCTTGGGTTTCTTTTTGGTGTGTATCCTCTTCTTTTGATGTTTCTTGTTCATTTTCTTTTTCCTCTTCACAATCTATGTAAAATACTTTTCTCAGCACACTTATGACCTTTAGTGTATTTGCTATCACAACTGTAACAAAGCCCTTTTGCTCTTTTTTCTTCCAATTGTTGTGGTGTCAACCTTGTAGGTTGTGGAAGGCTAGGGGCAACAACACTTCCATCTTTATAGTTGTGAATGGTAGGCATCCTTGTTGCCATAATTTTGCTTTCAATTTTTCTTGCCAACCTGAATGCCTTCTACAATGAATCAGGTTCCCAAAGGCGAACCTCATGTTGGATGTTATCTTTTAAAGTCCATGTGAACACATCAATCCTATGCTCCTCTGGAATATCTTTTACCCTTATAATCAATTTTTGGAAGTCCTCAATGTGCTCCACCATTGAACCCTTTTGTTTGAGATTTATCAATTATCTAAAAAAAGTGTTGTTTTTTGTAGTGTTGCGAAAATCGCGATTTTTTGAGTTTGGCGATATTATCGCCCGATTTTTACATTAATTTTTTTCGCAAAAAATCGTGATAACTTGAAATAATCGCGATTTTTACGAAAAATCTTAAAATATATATATTATTATTATTATTATTATTATTAATTTTGCCGATTTTTTTATGAGGAGGAGGAGGTGACACAACCTACCCAGGCTACCCCTGTCACCAGAAGAGGACGTGACCTACCTCCTATAACTCCTAGTTCTTCAGCTTCTAGAACACAGCAAAGTCCACTACCAACTCCAACAGCGTCTACATCTAGAGGGAAAGCTATTGTATTTACTTGCAAGAGGGGCAGAGGAAATCAATGGTATTAGTTATTTGGTTCATTTCATTGTATATGACATTATGACTTATGATATGAGATATATTATTAAATTTTTTATTGATATTTTGAGGCTGAGTTGGGACTCAGGAGTCAAGACTGACTATTCAGGACATGATTCACTGTTATGTGTGATATAGCACTAGAAATGATATTACACATCTTATATATTAGTTCTTTTATCATACTTATGTGTCAATGTATTTATTTTATGTTGTAGATGCTTTAGATATTAAAAAAATTGAAAAAAAAATGAATATTTTTGTATTTTACGATTTTTTCCCGATTTTTCCTGATTTTTTCCCAATTTTTTCCCTCGCCGATATTATCCCGATAACGATTACTGCAACATTGATTCTTTGTATACTCATAATGTGCTATCATTTCTTCCGTAAAAAATTTCCAAGTGACAATTTGTTTACAAGAACAAAGCCATCGATACCATAAAAGCTGATTGGGTTCCAAATATAAAGTTGCAATGCGTACCTTTTGTCTGTTTTGCACATTTTGGAGATCGAAATATTGCTCCATCTGTAGCATCCATTTTATTGGATCCTTGCCATCAAACTTCTTCATATCAATCTTTGGAACATGGTGGGTCTTCAATCCAACGTTAGAGTCTATGAAATCATGACTAACATTTGTTTTGTTCTCATTAGGAGTTTCCTCTACTACCTTTTTGCCATAGCTTCCACGCCATCAAATTTAGCTTTCACGCCATTCATCTTAGCTTCCACGCCATCAAATTTAGCTTTCACGTCATTCATCTTAGCTTCCACACCTTTCTTTAAACCGTCCATCTTAGCTTCTTTTACTTTTTGTGAGAGTAAAATTTGTTGCACTTGGTCTCGTAATTTTGATATATCATGTTGCATTTTTTCCTCTTCTTCATGAGTCATGCTAGAGCTTTCAGGTTGCTTACTAGGTGTTTCCATTTTCTTTCTTTGGGGCATCAATTAATGATAAATATGCTTCATTGTGCCCTTTGAATCACTTCAAACAAATTTTTCAAACCAAACTTATGCAAAAAATTTAAAAAGACTACACACCTCTTTTCTCTTTGTAGGAACTCGATATTGAATCTATTGTATATCTGTAATTTCGGATCTCCAAGGTCTTAAATTTCGTCTTGTGATAGCCCTCTACGTCCTCTTTCCAACCCCACAAGTTTGATCCAGATTAGATTCTCCAAGAAAGAGTTATGCCAAATCTCCCACGATGACCTGATTATCGACTAGTTCAGTAGAGCGAATTTGTACGAAGTGCCACGTGTCATTGTTTCGACCTTTGGACTAGAAAACGATACACAAAAAACTACAATCTGTCCTCTTTCTGTAATTGTTTACGAAATTTCAATCAAATGCTCAGAGAAAAAGTTATAATGATTTTCCTAAGGCGACCTGTTTGAGATCGAATTCGAGAGCCTGCAAAAACCCTAACTTCCTCAATTCATATCTCTGAAACTATAGTGAAACAAGATCTGAAATTTGGTCTCAAGGTTCATAACGATTTCGGCTCAAATGGGTTTTAATTTCAACTTCTAAGCTTCGTAGAAAAAAAGTTATAGCGAAGATGTCACGATGACCTGTTTGAAGCAGTGAAACCCTAGAATCCAAACCTCTGATACCAATTGTTATGCAACTAGCTCACAAAAGAGAATAATGAGCTAGATCAACGACTTCAAAAGTAGCCTCTTCGAGGGGGCAACCTCCTTTATATTACACAAATGAACAATTCTTTGATGATACAAATGACAAGACCTCCTTTCTATATATAGGAGTCTAAGAGGTCACAATATAATCAAACCCAACATACCAATAATAATGCAAGGGCACAATAATAACAATAGTGGGCTTCTATGGGGCACAATAATAACAATATGGGGACAACATGGGAACAACAATAACAATAAGGAGCTACAATGACAATAATAATAAGGGAATACACAAATCTCGCACGATGACCAAATTATCGATTGGTTCAGTAGAGCAAACTTGTACGAAGTGCCACGTGTCACTATTTTGACCTTCAGACCTGAAAATATACACAGAAAACTATAGTCTATCCTCTTTCTGTAATTGTTTACGAAATTTCAATCTGATGCTCAGAGAAAAAGTTATAATGATTTTCCCAAGGCGACCTGTTTGAGATCCAATTTGGGAGCCTACAAAAATCCTAACTACCTCAGTTCATATCTCCGAAACTATAGCGAGATAAGATCCAAAATTCGGTCCCGAGGTTCATAACAATCTCGGCTCAAATGGGTTTTAATTTCAGCTTTTGAAGCTTCATAGAAAAAAAGTTATAGCGAAAATGCCACGATGACTTGTTTGAAGCAATGAAACCCTAGAATCCAAACCTCTGATACCAATTGTTATGCAACTAGCTCACAAAATAGAACAATCAGCTAGATCAACAACCTCAAAAGTAGACTCTTCGAAGGGGAAACCTCCTTTACATTACAAAAATGAACAATTCTTGGATGATACAAATGACAACACCTTTCCATATATAGGAGTCTAAGGGTTCACAATATAATCAGAGTCGACATAACAATAATAATGTATGGTCACAACAATAACAATAGTGGGCTTCTATGGGGCACAATAATAACAATATAGGGACAACATGGGCACAACAATAACAATAAGGGGCTACAATGACAATAGTAATAAGGGAATACACTAGTATTATAGGGACCTGATAGACTCCCATTGAGAGTCTTTAGGTTTTATTCATCTAGTCATAAAAGAGTCATTGCCATGAAAATCAAGTCATGTTACACTTTGTAATAGGTCAATATTGTCTATATAATTATCCTCCAAGAACTTGTCACCAAACCTCTTCAAGTCAGCCTTCAAACTATGAGGAAACTGCAAGATGAAGTCGGCCTAAACTACAGTTTTCAAATCGGCCTAAAGGGCAGCAAAGAAGAGTATAAATAGCCCTACTCGGCCTCATTTGGACACACACAATTTGGACAAGCATTCACTGGAAAAGTGCGAAGAAGAAGGCAAAATAAAAAGGGCTAAAAGGAAAGAAAAGGAGCAGTAAAAGAAAAGTACGAAGATTCTTCTGGGTCATCATCTTCTGGGTATAGCGAAGATTCTTCTGGGCAATGCGAAGTTTGGGCAACTAAATCTTCTAGGTAGTGCTAAGTCTGGGCAGCAGAATCTTCTAAGCAGTGCAAAGTTAGGGCAATGAAATTCTTCTGGGGCAACAAGGGAAAGAAGAGATTGAGTTTCTCTCAAGAAGACATAGAGTCTGAGATTCTCTAGAGCAATTGTGAAGGTGCAACATAAGAAATAGAGACTGAGTTTCTCTAGAAGGAGCAAGAGAAGGAAGGGCAAGGAAGACCAAGTTGGTGACAAGGTTCTTAAAGAGGATACTAGAGTCGAGGGTCAGTGCAATGGTAAGATCAAGCTCTTCCCATTTCTCCTTCTGAAAAATCTTGTCCATTGGACCAAGTGAAATTGTCTTTCTTTTTGCTGCTTGTCCCCCACCAAAACTCTCAAATGGGAATTTGTTGTTACTTTTCCTCAAGAATGGAAGGGGGTCATCATTCTTGGTTTTTTTTATTTTGCGGCCACATTTTCCATACCAACATTGGACTCTCTTTCCATTTCTTTCCTATTTGGTAAAGGCACCTTTGTACAAGCTCCAATTCCACAACTTGATAAAGCCAACAAATGACCTTTCACACGGAAATATGTGCTCGTAAAAGTATTGTGGCAATAACTGCATTTCCAACTCACATTGCCTCCTCCCTTCACCTTGCTACTTGGCCCTTGCTCTCTTGAGACATATGTCCACAAGGAATATTTGTTACCTTGAGGAAGAAGTCTTCCCTCAACATTTGAAGTTGTTGTTGCAGCCCCACTTGCAATAGAGGGAACACTTGTAGTAGACCCTGATGAAATTGGGAGAGGACGGGCATCTCCAATGGGGACATTCTTTCCCTTCCTTTGTCCCTTCCCTGCTGCCCTTGATTGAGCCATGAATGTTGTAAAAAAAACCAAAAATGCACCAATTTGTAAAAGAAATGCACATGCAAACTATTATAATAAAAATGCAAAAAAAAATAGAGAGAAAATGCACTTACCTGTTGCTTGAATCTCCTTGAACATGCTCCCACACCCTTTGCTCCTTGCTCCAAAACACTCACAACAAACCCACAACAAACTAAACAACTCAATGTGAAAATAGAATGGAGAAAATTGTCTTTATAACATCGCGCGGGTTCCTAATTTCTAGATTCGAATCCGAAAATCGAGACAAGTCATGTCCCAATCGGGACACGATCCGGATTCGACCGTGTCCCCATCGGACATGACATGTCCCAATTTTCGGACTCGAATCTGCCCGAATCGTGTCTGATTCGCTAAATTTGGGACATGACGGGCCTGGGGACGAATTCAGTGTCATAGTTACACGTGTGATTTTATAATTACAGGCAATCTTACTACAATGGGATATCCTCATGATTGGAATTTGCTCAACATTAATACACTATAATGAACAACTCAAGAAAAAAGTATGAAGCATGCTACACATATGTGACATGGATGCATGAAATCATTGGACATATAGAAGCCAATATCACAAGGATTTCATAAATAAACTACCATTTAGATTGTAAATCTACCCATGACATCCAAATCCCTAAAGGAGACATGAAAATTGAGAACCCACCATCCATAGTTCAAGGTTACGTTACATGAGAAGGAATAAGGAATTTTTACTAGCCTCATACAATTAATTTGGAATTATGTCCTCAGTGTTCTATCGTCTATGGTAAAAGTAAATTAGCAAGTGTTTGCAACTTATTAAATGTTGGATTATATGGCTTTATTGAGATTTATGTTATGATTATGTATCATGCTCACTTCAAACCATTGATAATATTAACAGCACTATCACAAATAGATTTAAAGAGAAAAACGAAGAAATAGAGAATAAGACAAAGCTATTGTACTATGGAAAGATAATCAACCCCACATCGGAAGATCAAAATTATCTTTCTTCAATAGCTTGATTAAAGAAGAAAATCAGTGCCATGAAAATAAGAATGAACTCTCATAAGCTTCATAGTGAAACTAGGCATTGGACGAGTCTGAGACACAGAAAACCATGGAAAGAAATAATGTGTAATCTTTGTAATACCAAAAACACTAGGGGATAAAAATGTCTCTCTCAGAATGCTCTGCTATTTGCACTAGGTCTCAATTTCACAATATTAGTAACAATGCTGATCTTCATAACCTGTTAAATCATGAAAACAGAGACAGCTACGAAAGTCTGTCTTATCTTTTTGATTACAGAAACAAAAAGTTAAAGGTTAAAGCAAATCAGCTAACTTTAAAGGTTAAGTCAATTATATTAATATCTAATATACTAAAGTTGATCTCAAAAGACACAAACCATCATCATCATGTGTAGTCGTGTCTGGTACTGCGAAATTCCTCACATAAGAAGATAGTTGATGTTTAGGAACCCATGTCATTGTATCTCCAAACAATACAGGACAGAGATATAAAATTTATTCCAGCTTTCATATATAGCCCTCTGACTTTTGCAGTTCATAGTTTACATAAAGACATTCCAGTGAGGCAATATTATAAGATAATCTGGACTAGGTATTTATATCCAACTTTACTTCCTCTGCAAATCTTATAATTTGCAAAGATATCCTCCATCTTCGGTTATTACATTCATAGAACTACTCTTTGTTTCATATTATCCTTTGGACATCACATGATATGTTGATTATTCACTTCGGCGATTAAGCTAGTAATTTGGACTAGATTCAAAACACTGAGAACAGACATTATGAACCATTTATCAATTAGTCTATGACTGCAGGTGATAATCATGCCTAATTAATTATGCAAGGCATTGATCTCTATTTGCCTTTCACACTCCCACATTGTACTTTTCTTTGGGAAGTACTTTTTCAGTACCATTAACCTACCTTCCTTTGTGGTCAAGGGCTGGACATTAATAAAATTATCTCAACTTATCTTGTCTTATGACTCCATATGGCCAAGGTTTGTCTTTGCCTGATCTCTTATAAAAGAGAAGATTTCAATGCTAGTCAGTAAGGAATAAAAAAACGCATAAATATGTATGGCAATAATACAAGAAAAGAATATCCTCTAAAAGTTAAACATTTGCATAAGCAACCAATACAAAATAGCGACTTACCTACAGCGCTGTTCAGTTGTATTTGTCATTTGCATTATCTCACCAGTGACAAGATGTTCCAACACCTTCGACAATAATTCTACCACCTGTATAAATTTAATTTAGAATTCTTCCAAAAGATTACATTCACATTTAACAAATATTTTGTTAATTTTAGTTAACAATGGTATGTTCTATGCTTAGCACAATTTACTTCAATGTTCCTCAGCAGCGCAATATCAATTTCCAATTTCCAATAGCAAACACAATAATCACATTGACAATAAAAGCAGATAGAACATAAAAAATACTGCAGAACACAAGCCAAGACAAGAGGACACCAGTTTTGGCAGATGCCAGGAAAAAAACCCCAATGTGGGGAAAACCCTTTGATCAATTCTTCTTATTATTAAATCAAAAGCTCAGCAGAGAGAGAAAGTACAAAAGTCAAATTGACTTACCCAATTCAAAGTCAAAACAGCCCTGTAAATTTCTGCAGTCAAACTTCAACCCTAACCAGAAAGTCAATGCTGGTCAAATCAGCAGCAAATCTTCCTCAAAGCAGCTTGGTCATTCTTGGTAAAACACAGCCTGTTCAAGATGTCAAATTCAGCCCAAAACAGCTTGGCCAATAGAGAGAGAAAACTGCTGTAAGTTTCTGCGGTCAAACAGCAGTCAACCCTAGAGTCAATGCAGGTCAACCAGTGCAAGAATTTTCGATTTTTGTGCCCAGCAATGCAACCTGAGAAAATCGAAATTTTGACCCAAAAACCAAAGTCAAACTCCGTCAAAAACACCTCAGTCAATGCTGGTCAAACCTGTCCCTGAAGTCTGAAATTCGACCTGAAATTTCTGCTCAGAAAATCCATCCTCCTTCCCACACGTGTGAAAGAGAGAGGCGGCCCAATGTTGTATGAACCAATCAGATTATCAAAGAGAAGAATGTGTGAGTGATGAATGTGCCAAATGAGGAGTGAGGTCTCTTGTATTTATACAATTTGTTGTGGTTGAGGAGACACAACCATTGGTCTTCTTGAGCCTACATAATGATGAAGCCGGCCTGAACAATTTGCACATGTGTGGGCATAAATTCAAAATTCAAAATCACACTTCTGCTTGTCCAAATGAGATGATCTTTATATCAATTTTGGACCTCTCGAAAAGAGGAATCTAATGCAATCATCATCTCCATCAAATGAGTTGACCCAAGGTGGAATTTGGCCCTAGTTGCCAATTTTAACACTCCCTCTCAACTAGGGAGAATTCTACCTGCCAATCCATCTGTCGGCATCATGCCATCTCTGTCATCTCATCTCTGCTCTGCTGAACCATGAAGTAATAATGAAGAAGAACCTGTCAAGTGATTCACAAGACCTTACCACTCTCCACTGACAAAAGTCAGTCCAAAGGTAAAACCTCAAATGATCCCAGATCAAATTGTTGAACACCATGCATCGTAGACATAGGGAGTACGGTAGTACACGATGCATCCATCGATAGTGCTATGGTCCCTATAAACGTTTCCCAACTCATTGACCAGATGAGAGGTACTTCCCCTGAGTCATGGACTACATGGGTAGGATGTATACTGGGGCATCAGCAGGAGAAAGTGAACCACTCACCCTACACACATGTCTAGTAGGGGAAGGTGAACCACTCACCCTACACACAAGTTTAGGAGGGGAAGTCGAACCACTCACCCTGTACACAGCGTACCACATAGGGGAAAGTGAACCACTCACCCTCTAGTCGCTCATAGCTCCAAGAAGTACCCCAAGCCCCTAGGAGCTCCCAAAGCTCAGTGTCCAACTCAAGCGGGACCCTCATGAGAGGGTCTTTCCATGACTCCAAGTCTCTCTCGGAAGGTCAAGAATTTGACCTTCCCCAAAGGCTTCGTGAGGATATCTACGACCTGCTCATTAGCCCTGATGTGTTGAAGCCTTATTGCTCTTCGTTTTACCATATCCCGAATAAAGTGGTACCTGATATCAATGTGCTTGGAGCAGTCGTGGAACACAGGATTCTCAAAGGCGAATCCCACTCTAGAAAATCACGGTGGTATCTGTAGTGCCCACTCTAGTTACCTGACCTTAATATGACATTATCTTAGACACTTTATTCTTTGAGGACCTCAGGTTGAGGATCCAGACACATGACACTATTATTAGCGATTGAGATATTCATGGTTGTGATGTTTATGAATGCTTTCCATTGATTTTATGATAACATGAATGGTTATGTATCTTATCTATCGGTATTCTGATGATTGCAATAGTAAATAGTTAAGTTGGTCTCTATTTTAATTTATGATGAAGGTAGTAAAGAATATGTGTGCGCTCTACTAAAAGCATAATGATGATAAATTAATGGATAGGTATATTCCTACGATGTTACGATGTTGATAGCTTAATGAATATGTATGTTTCCATTGATGATTATTGATGATAGCCATGAGGGATGTGTCCCCTATGTTACCTAGTTTCTTTAGTTCATACTTACAATGGACAATGATGTGAATGACCAGGAATTGATAATGATGCTATTATGATAATGACTAACATTGAGAAACCTTGTTACTGATGATTATTGAGTATGGCAGGAAACCATTAGAGGCACTCACATATGACATGTCGATGACACCTGGTTTGATGAAAATTCATATTATTTTATCTTTTAAAGTCTAAGTTGATCTTGAAATCTACCATATATGTTTAACTATATTTTGATGATATGTTAATGGTTGTACGCACAGATTAGTTGCTTGACCGAATGACTCACATATGGGTGATGGGGGTTGTACAGGTGGATGGAACTACATGGGAGGGGTGGGACAGAGTCCCTGATCTCGCCCACTAGCACTCCCGTCGTGACTTGGGCTGGAAGGGTTGAAACACCTTCTCCTTGAAGATCACGATGCCATGAGGGAAGGTCCAAAGTTGGGTCGCTCATGAGGAACCTACTGGGGGGCGCGCATCAAGGCGGATTCCTTGATCCCCGGCACCATTAGTCTCACTATAGCAGACAACATAAGAGACGATAGTGGTCTATGAAGTTGCACGATATTTTCCCCTCGTAGTCACTAGATGCTTGAAGGGCAAGTGGTGTGGCACCCTTGGGATTTCAAGGAAAATTCTTGAAGGGCACGACCAACTTGGCACCCTTGGCATCACAATTAAACTGTTAGGTGTGGCACCCTTGGAACTTCTAGGGAAGTTCTTGAAGGGCACAACCAAACTTGGCACCCTTGGCATCACAATTAAATTGTTAGGGTGGCACCCTTGGAACTTCTAGGGAAGTTCTTGAAGGGCACAACCAAACTTGGCACCCTTGGAATCATTAAAAATAAATAATAACAAATAAATATAAGTAAGGAATGAAATCTAGGGAGTTACACCAAGGGAAAATGATGATTAGAAACCAAGGAAATTAAATCAAAAATAAAACTTAGAATAAGGAGGATCATAGGAAAAAAATGAATAGAGTACCTAAAAAAAATTCTACCCTCCCCATGTTGGAAAATGCTAGGTAGATGAGGTGGTTTAATTAGATAAAAGGGGAAGACAAACATATTGTAAGGATAAAGATTAATCCTAAACCAATTAAACTTAATTAAGAAAAGATGAAGGTGAATTAAATTAAGAAAAATAAATTAAATTTAGAGAAATGTAGAGAAGCTCTATGTGGCATCAACCAACATAAGAATATCCCTCTAAGAGATAACCTGAGTTAATTTAGGAAGTAGATTGGGGATAAAATCTTGACTCATTAATTGACTCCAAGTAATAAAGACAATTTAAAGAATAAAAGGGGGGAATAAAGAGACAACTAGGAGAAGAAATAGGAATCTTGTGAGGTGAGGAAAATATTAGTTTTAAATAAAAAGTTAAGTAAATAATTTTGGGTGACCCTTGTTGAGAGAATGACACATGGGTAGGTGAATAATCAAGTATTAAATTAAAAGAAAAATATTATAATTATGCATGACATGCCAAGTGTCATCTATGAGAAATCTTATAAAAGAAGGGGCTGGCCATAGTAGAAGGGACTTTTGGAACCCTATTGTTGGATGGATGATATGTTGTGAAAGTAGTGACTATGAAGCTATAGTGAGTTTGTTGAGGTAGAGGGTTTTAGAGAGGGGACTCTTGAGCTAAGGTTTCTCTCCTCTTCCAGCTAGATTCTTCCTCCATTGTACAACCCCATTGCAGCTCGGGGGTCCGCGGGGAAGAAGAGTACCCAAGGAGTAGGCTGGGAGGTAAACCGGTGGGTCTTGTTTTAGATCAAGTGCGTCATCATACACTCGCAGAAGTGACCAGCAACAAGGAAATACCAGCGACAACAGAGCAAGCGGAGTCTCGCCTCTCTGGTGTACGATACATGTGTAATTCGTTACTACTTGACCTTAGATTAAAAGTATATAAATGTGGTGTTATGTTCCTGAAATGAGCATCAGCGATGTGTGTGTTGATTGAAGTGAAATCTCAATGTGTTTGTTTTCCGATTGTAATTGTTGTAAAAAAAAATAAATAAAAAAATGTGCTTGATATATATATAGTTTTAGCTGGGTCATTTCACTGTTTTAGCTGGGTCGTTTCATTTGGTATCAGAGTGTAGGTTCACACACTGGGCCTAAGAACCAAAACGAAGCCGAAGCCTCTGCCTACATTTTCTGACCCTTCTTCCGATTAAGCAGTTGTACACAACAGAACCGACACTCTATCTCAACGAACCCCGATTTTGTAACAATATCCCTCAAAAAAATTCCAGAGAAAAATAATATGAAAATGTGCCATCACCCATATGTGATCCTCAGTTACAAGAAGTCCAATAACAGGATGATCATTTCCTGGACAGTCAATGACCGTAAAACCGGAAGCACAGAACTGCCATTGCCACAGCCAACCTCCAGGATCTTATTACTGCCATCCGCTTGCAACAGCTCGGGAAATTCCTTCAGCAAATACTTCCCTTCCTTGAAGGAAGTTCCTCTCAAATGGCGTTGATGAAAGCTCTGCCATGCCTCCTTGTTGCTGCAGCACTCTGTCGCCTCATCACCCAAGTTAATAAATCCATCACGTTGATGTTCTTTCGTTTCCATTTCATCTCTGAGATCTTCCCAATTAAAATCCTCGCAATAATACGAAGTATCAAACAGAAATTCAGAATGCACAGCGAGAGACGAGAATAATACAATGTTTGTAGGCAGTAACAGACGAGAATAATACAATGTTTGTAGGCAGTAAATGAAATATAGAAGGCGTGAATGTTGAATGTACCCACATATACTGTAATGCAAATATGCAGAATATACGCTGAAATTTGAGCAAGCACATCAATTGTTTAGTGTAACCTTAAGTTGGGTTATTGATAGAAAACTTATGTAGCAAGATAAGAAGTCATTTTTCTGTTTCACCTTCAAATTCTGCTTCAAAGTGGTATCCTCAATTGAGAGACTCGAATCCTTATTCTGCGCCAGAAGTCACTATTCCTTGCAACATGAAGTTAACCTATTCCGATTTTAAGGTACCTACAGAAAGCATCTTCCTTTTGATAGTAAGCTATGCTTCCTTATCAAAGGAAGCATGCATCATTTAAAACTACAAATTTAAGGTGAAACGTTGTTTTCATGATTTGCTCTGACAATGGATATAAACATTCAGAAGAGAGTTACTGTATATGTCACATGTTAGAACAGGTTGCAGACAAAAAAATTGCCCTGTGCATTTTATATCTTAGGCATGTTACAAGACTGCATACAGAAGTAGTTCTGAAACGTGCTACTGAGACTGAGACTCTCTCACTAACGCGGGAATATTTAAGGAGAAAAGGAATAAAAATTATTAGACCTCGTCCACAGAAAATGCATAGAGACATAGGATGGATCCCTTTGGAATTCGAAAGGTAGACAAAATATGATCACTACTGTGGATATTTCGGAATTTAACTCAACAAAAGTAAACAATTAAAACACATGAAACCGTATCATATCAAAGCAAAGATCATGCACGAATATCTACTGCAACTTCCGCGCCATTGTTCGTGTGCTCCATTTCTGTCCGCAAATTGAATATGAGATCGCTCAACGCCACCAGATTCAAATCGCTGTAAAATGCGATTGAAAGAGCGAATTATGATTCCTTACGGGAATTCGATCACTGGACGGGTCGGAGTCCCTGTTTCGTTCACAGTTTTCGCAGTGAATTGGGGCGCAATTTTCGATCAGTTATTTAATGGCGGAACAGTAAATAGATCGCAATAAATAAGCGAAGAAACTTCTATTAATGTTACTTATTACGTTTGCCTTATTTTAAGCCATCGTCTTTGATTTTCCCCATCTTTAAAATAAAAAAAAAAAATAAATAAATAAATAAAACAGCGGTTCCTGGGTCAGTTCATTGTTTCAACGATACCAATTCCACAATCAATTTCTCAAGGAGAATTGGTGGGACTAATCTGAATCCTCTGTATATCGAATTTATTCAAGTCTCAGTTTATATGGGAACTCCTGAATTTCCTGATCTGGGAAAGCACTGCAGCGTCGAAGACTGCAGGCTTGTGGATTTCTTCCCATTCGACTATGATCGATGCAAACAGGTTTGTCTCGTGCCCTCATTTGATTTTAATGCATTGGTGGGTATTTCTTCATCTTATAGAAATTTAGGCAGATGCATAGAAATGTGTAGAAAAATTAGCCGAGAATAGTAATGAATGCAAACCTGGATTATGGTCAGAATGAAAATCAACCGGCTGAATAATCAAGCCAATCCACTTTGTTTTGTTATTGCTTGGTGGAATTCCACATTGACGATTATTAACAGAGTACGACGGACTGCTAAGGGTCGCCTTTCAATTTTCGTCTTTGGTTCAGAATGATTCTCATACGCACAGAACAGTGAAATGAACAGAATCCAAACCGTTGTTTTATGCTAACATTGCTCTTGATCTGAACTCGAATATTTCTTCAAAAAAAAATAAGACTATGGTTTGATCATGGACCAGTCTTTACCTCTTACTTTTGATTGAATCGGTTGATCTGGTTGATTATTTGGTCTTTCTCACATTGCCTAGTAAGACTCTTTTCTGCAGATTTACAAGCATTGCAAATTGAGTTTATTTTGTGTTTTGTTTTAGCGAAATTTTATTTCTTAGAATCAAGATGCTAAAAACGCATGACTCTGATTGCCTCAAGGTAGAATAAGCAGATGCCAATGCTGGTAGGGACTACCCTCTTATCAGGCATGCAGACCTGAATTGATGATATTTTAAAGTCGCTTACTCTCTTTCAAGTGTCTTTCTCGCTTTTTTTTATAGGAAATGTGATTTGGAGAGTGTCCCAAGTTTCAGAATTACTATGAGCAAATTTGTTACGAGGTAGACTGTGAATCAAATGTCTGTTGCACACCTCCCAAACCTCATTGACAATCTGGATCCCTAATAAACATAGAGCTATGTTTAAGCCCTGAACTTTGCTCCCTCAAAATCTTCTAGGTGGACAATGAGCTAAGGTCACTATATTGAAGGCATTCTTTTTAGTTCCATATGATTGTCATTTTAGCATGTGGAGCAAAAATTGGAAAGATATGGAAGTATTATCGGAAGCTGGGTTTTTGCTTCCATACGATTTCCCTTTCTTATATTTTTATGTCAAAATTGATTGGTTGACCTTAAAATCCAATTCCTTAGGGCAGAGAAAATTGAGTGGTTAATAGTGAAGGTACTTGTACTAGACTAGTTTTTAATCTGATTTTAATTGTAGACAATGTCATCTTTGGAGATGCTAGTGACACTTATATGTATAGGCCTTTGCAGTGAAAGTATCCCAGAATCATCATTAGTGTTGTCATTTCAAGTCTTTCATTTTAGGACAGTTGAAGGTTCTTGCCTAAAATTGAGGTTGCTCCAGTCTCATTTCACTCAATATGTCATGCTATTTCCCATGTATTTTAAACAATATTTTGGAATTTATTTTAACGCATATTATTATCAGGCTTCAGCAACCAATAGTCACTCATGCATTACAAGTAACAGATCTGAGGTAAGGTGTATTGGAACTGTTATTGCTTTGGTCTTTATTGCTATCACTGTGAGCTTTTATGACTCAATTAAGATCAACTTATCTGGAAGAGTATAGGTCTTTTCGACCACCACATCTTATCTCTATTTGCATCTTTATTCTACTTCTAGAATGCTTTTAGGATCCATTTCCTGAATGTTTTATAACTATAGCTTTTCGTAGGCCCTAATTTGGCAACGAGCCAAAATAAAAGGCTAGCAAGTGGATAATATAACATGTTATTCAATCAAAAATCTTACTGTGAAAATTTTGCAACTTTTGAAGATTTTTGCAACTATGCTATTTTACTCAAGTTTTAGTGCATGTGCACAAACCTGACAGAACAAGGGAGCTAATTCAGAAATTCCTTCTTCTGAGCTCATCTAGATCATATTAAGGTGACCATCCATGTATGTGCTTAGAAAATTTGAAACCATATGTTTTAAAATTGAACAAAAAAATGGGTTCCCTTTCACATCTGGGTTCTGTCATAATTGTTTGCAAATACTATCTTAGGAGAGATTCATGAAAAGGTTGTAGTTGAAGGTGTTTTATGCAGTGAGCATGGACTAAGGTTTTCACGTACATATGAAGCCTTGGAAACATTTATACATTCTGGAGATGGCCATCGTTGAAAAGTATGCAAGTATATTGCATGCTTGACGCATGATAGGTTATTGCAAACTTTCCACACTCTTACAACGGACCTCTGATCACAGTCAATCGTGCTTTGAGAATGAGGACTAAGCATTGGATGAGCATAGAATTAAACATACCTTAACACACAAAAAATTGATTTTGCTATTGATTCTATGAAAAGAATGGCGTTTTGTCCACAGTTTTGGTTTTGCCTATAATTGTTGCATAAATTAACTTATGGCCAAGGTAGATCATCCCATACCTATGCAATAGTGTATTTACAAACCGTATACTCTGTTATAGTAATTGTGGAACATTTTATTTTTATTGTCCAGTGGATTATAAGATTAGAGATAGAAATTGGTGTATTTCGCTTTTGGTTGCCCAATTTATTGTTAGATCAAGGATACATATTTCTTTCTAGGAAGAAAATTCATTTTTCATGAACAGATCTATAAATCCTTGTCAAATCATTTCTTTGACGGGTAGAGACACCTAAGATCTGCCTTAGTAAATTCTGCTAGACAAGAGCAACATGGGAAAATATCACAACCTTGATTCTATACATAGAGACTCTGAGATTATTTAGGGTAACACATCTCCTATTGGATCTCTGTAATTCATTAGATATCCTATTTAGGACTACTGTACTAGATTCTCCATTTCTATATCGTTGGATCTTAAGAGAGGCTCTGATATTTCCTTCTCATTGCCTTTCATTTGATAATCGGTTAGGGTTGGCATATTACCATCATTATAAACTTGGCACACATTTGAGATCAATCTGTTTTGCAGACACACAATAGTTGCTTCTAAATTTATTGTTTTATTCGCCTTTCCTTACTGTCATTTCTATAATTCATGTAATATTTAAAATTCTTTATCTTAACGAATCAAATTTGAAGTATATCCAATCATGGATAGTTGAATTTGAAGAATATTCAATCATATCTAATTGTTTTAAATTTGAAGTGCATCCAACCATGGATAGTTAAATCTTCTGCATATCCAATCAAACAACACTATTTTAGAGTCTTAAGAGAGAATATAAGGTTTACAAAATTTGGTTAAAAGGAAACCCCATTGATCTGCTTTTACAAGAAATAAATGTCATTCATATTAGTTGTTTATTTAGCTGGTCAAGCTTGAGAATTCTAGAGCTTAAGATCTCCCTTTGCAATTAGATTGGATTTGTTTTGGTTGATATTTTAATGTTTTAATTAAATATTGGGGGTGGATATTGTGGTTCATTGGTGATTAGAGGTGAAAGGTAAATATTATTTAATATATTGTGACAAGGAATGTAGATTGTCTTCTTTATTTTGAGCATTGTTATTGTGGTTCAGTAGCAATTATGAGATGAAAGGTAATATGTTCATATTTATGTAGCACTAGATTATTCAAAGATAGGTAAAATGCTTTATGATTGTTTTGTTTCTTGACATTTTGATCTCAATGCATGAATCATATTTAGGAGAATGCACTCATTTAAATAAATAATACTCACTTAATAAATACAAATTAGATTACTTAATAAACCTATTCACTCAAGTAAGCTACATTAGCTTTAATTCAACGTATCATTGGTATGATAGGAGCTATTCCTTAGCTAATGAACACCCATGGTTCTTTAATTTTTAAGCCATCATCTTTAGATTCATTGTTGTGAAGTTGAGGTTGAAGCAAAGCTTCCCCACATTCATGGTTGGAATCTCTAATAAACTTGTGGGCATAGACTAGTGTACATGACCTAGGGGTATTCAAACTAGGTTCATATGGCAGAGAATAATAAATGGTTGAGCTAAACCCTTGGGATCTCTAGATTTTTTTTATTTCCATAGTAGTGGATGTTGATTTTTGTATGTTGGCAGATACTTTTTCTTAGGCCTCATGTCTAGGAGTGAAAAAAAAAAAAAAAAAAAATCACCCACATTGTCCTTAGAACACTTGCTCTAGTGTGAGCAAGTTGCTTATGTAACTTAGCCTAGTGCAGACCTGAAACTGTTATTCTTCTAGAAGGAGATGAAGAAGGACATTGTAAACTTTGTAGCGGGATCTTTAGAGTGTCAACAAGTAAAAGTTGAGCACAGACATCCCGTAGGGTTATTGAAACCCCTCAAGATACCAAAGTCTAAATGAGAAAGTATATCAATGGATTTCATCATGACCACATATTTGTAGTGGTAGACATGTTGACCAAGAGTTCCCATTTCATACCAGTTAAGACTACATATAAGGCACCATAGATAGCTAGATTTTTATTGATGAGAATTTGAGATTACATGGAATGTTAAGGAAGACCATATCAAATAGGGTAGTGGTGTTTACAGAAAGGTTTTGGACCAAGTTAAGGTTCAATGGGATAATCATAATCCCATTTCAACCACTTAGGAGGATGTCAAGGAGATGAGTTATCATTTTCCTTCCCTATTCTTGGGACTTCGGGACGAAGTCTATTGTTAAGAGGGGGTGTATGTAGTGCCCCGCTCTAATTGACAAACTCTGATATTAAATTAACCTTGATATAGCCTTAGGGCTTATACTTTATTCTTTGAGGACCTCAGGTTGAGGATCTGGACTCATGACACTATTATCAACGATTGAGATATTCATGGTTATGATGTTTTGCTTTCCATTGATATTATGATATCATGAATAATTATATATCTTATCTAACAGTATTCTGATGATTGCATCTTTTAAATAGTTAAGTTTAGTATCTGAATTTATGATGAGGGTAGTAAAGAATATGTATGCGCTCCACTAAAAGTATAATGATGATAAATTTGATAAATAGGTATATTTCTATGATGTTACGATGTTGATGGCTTAATGAATATGTATGTTTCCATTTATGATAAATGATGATAGCCATGAGGGATGTGTACCTTATGTTACCTACTTCCGTTAGTTCAAGCTTATAATGGACAATGATGTGAATGACCAGGAATCGTTAATGATGCTATTATGATAATGACTAACAGTGAGAAACCTTGTTGCTAATGATTTTTTAGTATGGCAGGAAACAAGCAGAGGCGCTCGCATATGACATGTCGATGACACCTGGTTTGATGAAAATTCATATTGTTTTATCTTTTAAAGTCTAAATCGATCTTGAAATCTGCCATATATGTTTAACTATATGCTGATGATATGTTAACGGTTGCAGGCACAGATTTGTTGTTTGACCGAATGACTCACATATGGGTGATAGGGTTGTACAGGTGGATGAAACTACGTGGGAGGGGTAGGACAGAGTCCCTGATCTCACCCACTAGCACTCCCGCCGTGACTTGGGCTAGAAGGGTTGAAACACCTTCGCCTTGAAGATCACGATGCCATGAGGGCAGGTGCCAAAGTTGGGTCGCTCATGAGGAACCTACTAGGGGCGCGCATCAAGGCGGATTCCTTGATCCCCGGCACCATTAGTCTCACTATAGCAGGCAACATAAGAGACGATAGTGGTCTATGACGTTGCTTGATATTTTCCCCTCGTAGTCACTGGATGCTTGAAGGGCAAGTGGTGTGGCACCCTTGGGATTTCAAGGAAATTCTTGAAGGGCACGACCAACTTGGCACCCTTGGCATCACAATTTCACTGTTAGGTGTGGCACCCTTGGAACTTCTAGGGAAGTTCTTGAAGGGCACAACCAAACTTGGCACCCTTGGCATCACAATTAAACTGTTAGGTGTGGCACCCTTGGAACTTCTAG